>ML681428.1:28260-71570 GCA_007922225.1 Emydura subglobosa
CCCCCCCCCCCCCCCAGGAACCCCAGTGTATTATCTAGTATGCATTAAGCTCCCTGGACTTGCAAGTTTCTAGCAAAATCAGCATACTTACAGCAAAAATGATCTGGCCAGGCAATTTCCCGATGTGAAAACACTTGATTTACATTTAAGAAAAACTCTAGAGTCTCGTGGATCCAAAGTATCCCAGGCACAATGGGATGCATTTTTTGAATTAGTATAATAAAGCTTCAAAAAAGTCACAAACTTGAAATCTCAAAGCCTCCCAGTAAAAATTAAAACAGCAGTGAAAGGAGGTTCGGGTCTAACATCTGTAAGACCCATATGAATGTTTGTCTGTCTCGGTCTCTGACTGTGTATGCCTATCAGTATGTGTAAGTGTGAATGAAGGTACCAATTGAAACATGTGTCTCTGTTGTTGATACAGCATTAATGCTGTTTTCTTGAGTGTTACATTGGTAATACTGTTTGCCTAAGTAAAGAACTATATTAAGGTTGTTACAGTGTTAATACTTTTCCTATTAATACTATTTACTAAGTTTCTGTATTCCCAATAAAGGTAGCTTGTTGCCTTATCCCCTAGAAAAATAGATCCCGTGATATTTGCTATTTGGGTAATATTAAAAATGTAAGGGGAGAACAGTAAGCAAGCTGTCCTCGTGAATACCGGGGGTGCACACCCAAGGAAACTTTGTCAGTTTCAACAGCGCAAGGAGTCTGTGTGGGGGGCTGTTGAAATCCCTATTTGTCAGTTTCAGCAGCGCAAGCTAGAGTGCTTGACTGTTGAATCCCTTACTTGTAAATTTCAACAATGCAGGACCCTGCCTGCCTACTGAAGAACTTGAAACCGGGCTTAGTAACTGTCCCAGATCAAAAGCACATTAGAAATCCTCTGTGCAATTAACAAAGTATTCTTGCAGCCCCAGGCGGCTGCACTGCCAGAGTATTTGCATTTGAATGAGTTTGGGAAACTGGGAGACAATGTCTTAAGAATTGCCCCAGGGTGCTCCAATGATGTCCTCAACGGGAGGGAAAGATCATTAAATTTCTAAAGGAAAAAAAACATGCAAAGGTTCAGAAACCTATGGTAAAAGATGGATGGACGGGTATGTGTAAAAGACAGTTTGTTGTGGTGGTCTGATCAAATGAAAGAAAAGCTAGGAAAAAGAGTTGTGATACTTTACTGTAAAAAGAAAAGCTAGAAAAAGGCAAATCTGAACTATAAATTGAAGAAACTCCAAACTGAGAACAGTGCTTTAAGGGTTAAACTGAAAGAGTGTAACTCCTCTGCACATCACAGTATTGCTATCATGCAACAGGAGGAATACACCGATTTTAAATGGAAAATAGCTCAGCATGTTCATAAGTATACTCCTCTCAGTACAGAGGAAATAAGGGGCTTATTAAGAATCTCCCAGATATAAAGCCCAAAGACCCAAACTTGATGTTTTGGAAATAAATATGTGTGTAAAACAAGATAAGCTTGCTGCCAAGAATTGTAAGCAAAAGCGGGGAAAAAAGTAAAAGATTAACCCTATAAAAAAGATGGAGGAAATGAAACAGATAAAAGTCGTAAAATTGTTATAGAAAAATAAATTCTTGGTTTCATTGCAGCTATTCTGAATGAAATGGGCCCTTCTCTTAAAGGAATGGTCTGTAAATAAACCTGACTAAAGTGACTTAAATATGCATGATTTAGTTTAAATCATGAACTCTTTTTTTTTTTTTTTTTTTTTTAAATTTAAAAAGGATTTCCATTGGAACTTAACTGCCTCCAAATGCATAAAAGGAAATTTAATTTGTTTACAAATTTTTATTTTAAAAAATAATTCGCCACCCCCCCCCCCCCCCCCAAGGGATAGAAAAAGTGTTCTTTTATCTTTCAGGACTATGGAAAAAACTGGTACCAGTCAAACAGATAGAAAACAAAACCATGGATCTAGTGTTGCAACAAGCATTGTGTTGTGTGTTTATGTTTTGTCTTGATTACTAACATTGTTGTGTTGTGTTTTATATTTTGTCTTGTTACTATTATTATTGTGTTTGGTATTGAAGGTACGGCATTAAGCAGAAAGGAATCAGGAAGCACTATAAATCAGTGAAGTTAGTAGGAAAAGAGATCCTGAAATTAAATGTTTTTGATACCAATTAAAGAATGTAATTTTAAATTTCAAGTGCCTAAATTCACTAGTAGCCTTGTTACAAATTCTGATCAGAGGAGCACCAAAGCCCACACTTCCTAATTGCAAAAGGAACTATTGGCACAGGTACCTCAAGTTCTAATTTGTGCAAGATCTGCAAGCAGTTTAAGCTGCAGTTTTTCTGCCATCCCTAATCCGGCTACTACTTTGTCATGTTTTCCTGCAGCTGCAATCTATTTTACCGCTGTGAAACTCTCCCAATCTGAGCAAGTTTTTTGTTGTTGTTGGCCTTCACTTCCTACTACTCGCAAGCAAATACCCTGCTATTTTAAAAAGGCTTGTTATGGTAGACAATGAATCTTAGTTTTCTTCACTTGTAAAATTCCTGTAGAACCTAACCTGAATTCAGACACTGAGCTACTTACCTAATCGGAGGAGGCTGTCTTATCTCTTTACTTTTGAGTTTTGCTACTAGATGGGGGGTTTGCCCAGCCCAACTCAACTCCTCGGAGATCACGTTACAGCAAGCAGTCTGTCTCCCCCACCCCCATTGCTTTCGCTCCATGACTACAGCAGCCATCTAACTCTAGGCAAACTGAGTATGAAAGGCTTTTCCTTTCAGCCCTACTGCTCTGTAAACTTAGATCTAACCAGTTAAAGATGATGTAGACCTTTTATTCTTCTGTGAAACCTGTACTGCTTAAAATGAATTTGACTGTTTTACAAGAGTGTCTGTACATCCTAATTTGCAGAACCAGCTGCACGGCCAAACGGAATGGGCACTAAGTCATGGTTATTGTGCCTCAAAGTGTCAAATTAGGTATTTGCAAAAATTGCCCACCAGCAATCTATGGAGGTACAGTTTGGAAGCCCCTTACCAAAATTGGCCACAGGATCCTTTGGGTTACCCTGGGTTATAAATCAGTGGGCTGGGAGAAAAAAACAAAACAAAACAAAAACCACTATTGGATACCAGGGGCTGTAGTGCATGTAACCCCCATAAATGGGTCTGCCTATCCATACCTTCCTCTATAGAACCATGCAACAGAACTACCGTAGTGGGAACATGTATTTGGAATAATTTAGAAAAATGACACAAGTCCTATACAAAGAGCAGCATGTTTGTGTAACATCATGAAAAAATGAGTACTAGCAAACCTCTGTAGATAAATGCCAATGCAATGTAAGTGTTCTGTATACCACAAATCCAAGGGTTCAGTACAACTCTCACTGCCAGTCTAACAAAGCTTTCAGTGAACCTTGGGTTAAATTGGTCTAAAATAGCTAATCACTTGTTACAGAAAGCAAAAGTAACCCAGTTTCTGCAGCAAACAAAGCAAGATGCTACAAATAGGATTAAAATAGCAGAATACGAGCTTACTGCATATCATGGGTATAATGTTTGTACTGGATGGTCCCCCACCTCTTCAGGGATAATGTCTATTATACTTCACTCATTGTTAAACAAATACAACTTAACTAAAGCAATTAAGTTAGCATATGTGCCATGTGCTATTAAATAAGAAATATACGCTAAGTTAGAAGCCACAAGTCCATAGGATAAGCTCAGCAGACCCCTACACTGTGATATTGTAATATCTTGCATACCTTGCCCGTGCGACTCACTCCATGACTCACACAAGCAAAGGGGGGATGTCATCGTGATTTAATTTTGTCGTGATTTCATTGGGTGATTTCATCATGATTTGATTTTTGTGGATTTTTGGTAATTTGATTTTGTGTCACCATGATTTGATTTGATCATGATTGAGTTGCCCCAAATTTTATTTTGTGGTTGCCCCAAATTTTATTCCCTTTGTGAACTTCACCCCCTCCATGGGGACCCTTTGTAAACTTGCAAATGGATTTTGTCCAAATGCCTATTTTGGATATGTGTTAGTCATCATTGATATGTTTTCAGTATAGGTAAAAGCATATCCTTGTAAGCAAACAGGTGTGAGTAACTGTCACCAAGAAACTATCGACAGAATTTATGCCTAGGTTTGGATCACCCCTCATCCAGGACAGTGATAAAGGGACCCACTTCACAGAACAAGTCATTCAAAACCTATGTGTAGAAACCAGCTTGAAGTGGCCAAATGGTTTACCCATGGCTCTCATGTATCTTAGAAATACTGTCAACAGAAAACATGGACTATCTCCACATGAGATCCTTATGGCCAGATCCATGAGATCACCACTAGATTCACAAGGATTGGATCTGCACTTAACTGATGATGTGATACTGAACTATTGTAAATTATTAATGAAGTGTGTTAAGTCTATCTACTCACAGGCTCAAGAAGCCCTTCCAGCACCTGCAACAGAACTGTACCACTCCCTCCAATCTGGCAATTGGGTCCGTGTAAAAGTCCACCAACAACAGAATGTGTTGCAACCTCGGTGGAAAGGACCTTATTTAGTGCTGCTAACCACTAACACTGCAGTGCAATGTCAAAGATACCTTAACTGGATTCATGCTTCACATTGTAAGCAGACTCTACCGCCAAAAGAAGAAAACAACCAAGAAATCCAGCAGTTAATGGACATTTTGTTTTGCTGTGAAAGTTCAAAACCCTCCAAGGAGACCTTACGTTCTAACTGCCTTGACTGCCTGGTAATCTCGTTTGGTGTAATGCAACCTGAATATGTACATAATTCTAATGTTTTGCCTTGTAATAATGTATAACCATACGTTATCCCAGTCTTTCCTCGAAAACCATGCCTGTAGTTTTGGGTATGATTGTCCAAGCAGACAACCATCTCCCTTGCTTCCCCGTAGCATGCCCAGTGGATAAGGCATCGAACCAACCTGGAGCCTGGGCCTCCTGGACCGATGCCCCACTGGTCAGTGTGCGGGAAGGGTAGGTGCCTGGACCACTCTTAGATGAGAGTGAGGGTGTATGGGAAGTTTACAATTTATAGCAGGACATGTGCTTGAACCTGACTTACAGAAAATGGCTTCGTGGAACAGGCAAACCTAAGTGTGTTTAGCAAAAGTTTTGTTTCAATTTTGTTGTAATTCCTCCCCCCACTAGTAATGGATAAGAGAGGCCACAGATGCTTATGCCCTTTCAAATCAAAGTCTTTTTTATGTTGTACTGGAAGTACAAAAGGGAGCATTGTGAAATCAAAGAATTATCATAAAATTGATTAATAGAATGCCTGGTCTGAAACTGGTCATAGAAGGCCTGGCCTGAAGTTGTAGCCTGAAACTGAACTAGAAGCCCCAGGCTAAACCATTAACAGAATGCCTCAACTGAAATTAGGATAAAGATGTGAAAATCCCACAAGAGGTCTCTGAACCACACCCGAGAGGCAAGTCTCTGTTATGAGCCTTAAGCCTTATTGAAGTCTGAACAGACTTCACCTGTTTCGATAAGTACCAGTACCTGCCCCCCTTTGTCTTACTGGCCCCATAGAAACTTACTCCATACAAATTAGAATTTGAACAGGTATTGTGTAACCACCCATCTTCGGGTGTTAGCCAGGGTCCCTGAAAACCTGATTGTATACTCAAGTGACTCATTGGGCGTTCCTGTGAGGGCGTCTGGTGTGCCCCACTGTGCATTGTGATTGTCTTTCCTGTTAAGTATAAACTGTTAACCAAAATCCACTATACGATCAATGTGTAAATGAACCTAAGCAATCCCTAGATAAGTCTTTTGTATCTAGTAGCCAGGTGAAGTACATTTGCCCAGCATCCAGACATGCTGCTTGACTTCCCTATAGCCACCTGGGTTTTCCCTATGGCTATAGTATTCCCCATAGCTATGGTTATGTGATTGTGTGTGTCACAATTAAAGCTGCACCCGATCCAACTCTAAAATGTAGCAGTGTGATTCTTTTCCACGACATGATGCACGTGAAACTGAACAACCCGCTCTGACAGTTCTATGATTATTTTGTTAGGATAAATATTTTGCATTTCTTGAAATGACACCCTTGAAATACCAATGACACCGTTTAGAGAAGTTAAATTTCAATGTACGTGTGAGTGAAGACAAAAAATAACTTTTAATTCCAGTTCCAAAAATCTGCTTAGAGGCATGTTATTGCAATGTAAATTAACATATTGACACATTGTTCTAATTTAGAAAGTGTTATTACTGTAACAATCTCTCTTTTTCCTCTCCAAATTTTACACTGAGATTTCACAGGGGTAGTATATTCTGACAGCAGTGACAGAGCCTGTCCGTCACCATCTGCTACCCCTGGGCCAGGGAAGGTGAGGGGCAACAAACTGTGAAGGGGAAAAAGACAGTAGCTATCTGTCCATATTTCCTACTAGTATCACCCTGTGCTGGGAACCATTTGTCATACTTGTGAAATCAGAAATAAACAGTGCAGGGGAAAGGTCCATTTGTAGGATACAGGAAGTTAATGGGGCAGTGATGAGGCTTACTTTTATTAACTAAAAAGATTTTATTTTAACCAAAAGATAGGAAAGGTGGAAAAGAACCCCCCTTGCACAAAAGGTATAAAATGCCCAATTACAGGGGGTCTGTGAAACTTACAATCAACAACAGCTAACAGCTGAGAGCGGGCAGCCAGCCCCTGGCAGCTAACAGCTAACAAGTAACAATATCTGATTAACAAATAACAAGTAACAAGTAGCAATTCACAAATAGCAAACAACAGTGTTCAATTAACAAGTAACAAACTACAAAGGGATTATACTTACAAGGATTAAGCAAGGATACATTACATTGGCCAGTTTCAGTTTCAAGCCTCCTTTGCTTTAAATTCTGCAAGTAGGGGAGAGAGCCACTATGGATGATCAGTTCACAGCAAAGCAGGCCAGTGAAAATGCATCAGCCCACCAAACCAACACACTCAGGAAATACACAGAGTGCCAAGTGGAATTCAATTTCTCTCCACCTTCTGCTACCTGGGTTCAAACTTTTATAGTTTCCCATGGTTAGCAGGGCTAAGCTCCATTGGTGGCTATTTGCTGCATGACCTTTTAGGGTCATGGCTCAGTGTTTAGCCAACCAGGTGTGCATGATTTTCCCAGGCAGGTACTGACTGACCAACCAGATGATCACAGTTTTCCCAGGCAGAGACTGACCAGGTACGTGAGGGACGTGCGGCTGTACTGCTGAGTCAACCCTCCCCAGGCTGCTTCTAGGGTGGCATGGATATAGTGGTGCTGCAAACGCCATGTTACAATTCTGTTCCCACAGTACTGCACCGGGGTGGGGCAAACACATTGAGAGGGAGGAAAAGCTGCCTGGGCTCCTTCCTGAGAGTAGGTCCCACCTCCCTTAGCCTGGCCCCTCGTTCACTCTCAACCCCCTTCCCCTGGCCTAGCTACCGAATCCCCTCCCCCAGCTCTCCCCACTCTCCCGTTGTGATAGGACCAGTTCCCCCCCCAGGCTGAGGCTGCAGTGCAAAGTGGCCGGTACAGCAGGGCCCCAGCGCTCCCACCCCTGCCCTGCACTGCCCCCTGAGGCTGTTTCACTCCCCGCCATGGGCAGAGACTCAGGGGCTCTTCCTCCATGGGCCTCTCTCCCCTCCCCCCTCATTACATCCCCCCAGAGTCTTCCTCAGTTCAGCTGGGCTCTTCCCTTCCTGATGCTACAGCGCCCTCCCCGTCCCCACCTTCAGCCTCCACCTCTGACATTTCCCCCACCCAATCCACACAGCCCCTGCGCCTGGCCCCATAACCCAGAAGCTGGCTCCCCCCACCCCCATCTGCACCCCTCTCCCCACCCCACTCTGACAGGCCTGGTGCTGGGAACTGAGGGGTGAGTTGGGAGGGCGGCAGATGGGTGATGCCCTTTAGACCCTCCCTTGGGCACAGGCCTGGGGGCTGCTCAGCGCTGGGAGGGGACAGTCTCTGCCATGGGTGTCGCTGTCAGGGACAGAGATTCCCTCCGGTCTGGGCTGGGACTGGGCAGATGATCAGGGGAGCTGCATTTTTACCCCCAGCACTGTAACCAGGATAGAAATAAGGGCGAAGCGTCCCGGAGAAGGTGCCAGTGAAAGTGAACAGCTGGGACCCATCAGTGACATTGTAAAATGAGACCTCGCCTGCCTCATAGTCCAGGAAAATCCCCACCCGGCTGGGCTTGACGCTCACAGCAAGGGGGGTCGAGGGGGAGCTGAGGGCCTCGTATTCCCCATCCCTCTGCCACACGGCCCAGTATCCATTCCCAGGTGTGAGTGTGACCCGCCCCTTCCTCCTCACAGATTCCCTACAAACCCCCAGAGTCCATCTAGTCTTGTCTCCCACCTCCACCTCCCAGTAACGCCTCCCGCCTGGGAATCCCTCAGCGCCCAGCACACAGAAACAATAATCAAATCTCTCAGGATTGTTGGGCAGATCCTGACGTGTGTCTCCATGTCTCACACGTTTCCGATCCTCAGATAGGACGAGCCAGGGATTTGCCGTGTCTGGATCCAGAGTCACGTCCACTGGGGGGAGAGACACAGAGTCAGGGCCAGGGCAGGGGCAGGTCACAGGGATCAAAGGGAAATTAACTTGCGTCCATTTTAATGGCTGGGGGGGGGGGGGGGTTGTTGCCCGTTAAGGGGAGTCAGGGCCCCTCTGCCCATGGGAGCGAACTTGAGGGGAAGGAGAGCAGGAGCGGGGGAGGGGTGGGGTGGGAAGGTGTCAGTGGGGGCAGGGCAGGGGAGGGCAGCCCAGGGACGGGGGAGGTGACAGGCTGATGCTGGGAGAGGCAGAGGAGGGACAGAGGGGGAGGGGCAGGCACAAGGGCAGTGGGGGGAAGGGAAGGAGCAGGCACCAGGAGGACAGAGGGAGGTGAAGGGAGGGGCAGGTCCCAGGGGCACAGGGAAGCAAGGGAAGGGGGGGCACCAGGGGACAGAGAGGGGTGAGGCAATGGGGGGCTCCAAGGGGAAGGGGAATGAGGAGGGGGGGCTCTAGGGAGCAGAGGGGAGTGAAGAGGAGGGACAGGTGCCAGGCATGGGGGGGAGTAGTGTGGGAGATGCCAGGGGTGGGGGGGGAGGAAGGGAGCAGGCACCAGGGGCACAGAATGAGGCAAGAGCCTGGGGTAGCGGGGGTGTCTAGGGCAGGGTGATCACCACAGGGCAGAGCGAGGGCTGGGGCAGGTGCCAGGGGGCAGAGTGGGGTGATGGGAGGGGCGGGTGTTGGGGGCCTAAGGCAGAAGAGGAGTCCCAGGGAGGCAGAGGGGGAGTGAAAGGAGGGGCTGGCTCCAGAGGACTAGAGGGAGCGGGAGAAGGGGCAGACATCAAGAGGCAGATGGGGACGGTGGTAGGCACCAGAGGCAGAGAGTTGTGAGGGAATAGGGGGCTCCAAGGGGCAGAGGAAGGAGGAGAGGGGTGGGCTCCAGAAGGCAGAGGGGCAGTGAAAGGTGAGGCTAGCTCCAGGACACTGGAGGGGGTGAGGGAAGGGGCAGGCAGGCAGGGCAGAGGGATCTCAGTGGGAGCGGCGCACACCAGGGGGGCCAAGGATGGGGCAGGGGAATGCACAGGTGACAAGGTGACAAGGGGGGGTGAGGTGAGCGGCAGGCACAAGGGGTCCAGAGGGGAGAGAGGGGAAAGGCAGACCCCAGGGGCACCAGGGGAGCAAGTAAAGGGGCAGTCATTAATGGGGAGAAGATGAAGATAGCAGGGGTGGGTGCCAAGGGTACGGGGGTGGGGCGAGTGGAGGGGCTGGCACCAGGAGGGCTGAGGGGGGTGAATGGTGGGGTGGGTGCAAGAAGGGCGGGGGGGGAGGGTTGGGTACTGGGGGTAGAATTGGGGGGATGATGGGCAAGGGAGTACAAGGGGGGCAGAGAGAGGGGTGTGGCAAAGGGCGGCCTTATGGGGGCAGAGGGTAATGGGGGGGCACCAGGGAGGAAGAGGGTGGATGAGGGGAGGGGTGGGACCCAGAGGGTAAAGGGGGTGAGGGGAGGCACATACAGCAGGGGCCCAATGTGGGGCAAGGGAAGGGGCAGGCACCAGGGGGCAGATGGGGGTGAGGGTAGAGAGGGGTCCCAGGAGCTCAGAGGAATGAAGGGAGGAGCTGGCACCAGGGGACGGGGGGTGGGGAGTGAAGGGTCAGGGGCTGGTGGGGGATGTGGAAGGTGGCGGGGGGAGGGGTGCAAGGGAAGGGGCAGGCACCAGGGGGCGAGGGGAGGGTCTTGTGCCATGGGGTGATCGAGGGCTGTGGGACGTGGGAGCTGCGGGGTGGCGGTGCCGGTGCAGAGGGAGCCTGGGAGTGAGATGTGGAGCTCCGGGCTAGCAGGGCCCATTCACCACCATGCAGGCACTGGCTGTGGGGGTCACTGCCGGAGGGGGGAGGGTAGATCTGGCGCCGTGTCCTGCTTGGCATGCTTGGTACTGAAGGAAAATAATTGTTTGCTTGACCACAGTTACTCCATTTTAGTTGTTTTTAGTGTTCTGCTTTCTGTTGAAATCACCCACCCCCACCTCTTCTCCATTGTTTATGGTGCTTATCTCTGCCAAGGTCAGAGAGAGAGATTAACAGAAAAAATAAAGAGTCAGCCTTAAGTAATTTTTGCTTTCTCTTCAGTCTTGAGAAATAGACTAGACAATTTTAATAAATAAGTTAAAATCTTCTGCCCTTATCTTTTATGTTATGCATATGTTTACATTTAGAAAAGGTAGAAAGTGTAAAGCCAATAGCAATAATAATAATAATTTAAGTGTACCAATAAGCATTAAGAATTTATGCATATGTAATTTCTTTGTTTGTGTTTGTATAAATATGCAAGAGAGCATGCCTTCAGGGTCTCACACTGACCACTTGCTGGGAAGTGTCCAACCTCTGCAGAAATAAAAACTCAGAGACTGCCCAACTACCTGCATAGATCTCTCTTCTATCTGGTGGAGAGCTAACAAACTTCATTTAAAATATTTTTCCAACAATTCTGGCGACTCCGCCGGGATTTGCCTTGCTTGCTAACCCCGAGGTCCAGTGCCAGCCAACGCCTCAGCCGGCAATAGGTGAGTTCACCCAGAGGGCTTTTGGACTGGGTTTGGAAGTTGAGAGAAGGCTGTAAAGCAGTTAAGACCCTTTGCAGTCTCCAAGGAATTCAGGTACCTGTATGTTTTGTGTTGTGTTTGTCAGGTTTTCTTAGGAGATTCCAAAACAGGCACTGTCCTTGACAGTGGCCATGCGCTGGGCCTAAGGGCTATTAAGCGTGAAAGTCCTGGGTGGCACAAGGTTTTTCGTGCACGGAATCTCCTCAGCTTTTCTATTTGGTTTGTCAAGGACCAATTATTAGGTCCCTTTCTGGTTTCTCTGGATACTGGGCACACAGGCTGACCTATCTGCAGGCAGTCCAGCTGGTCAGAGGTAAGTCCTCTAAGGCCAGAAACGCTGTGTGGCGGACTTTGTTTTACTTTCCCGCAAAGAGACCATAGCTTATTCTATTCTGTCACTCTGTTTTTGATTTTGCAAACTCCTCCAGAGGTGTGTTTTTTTTTAAAGAGATAAGCGCATCCCCAATTGTTTAGTGCACAGATCGTCCACGAGGTATGAACGAGAGAAATGAATGCTAGTTTAAGTACTAAAATAAGGGCTCGAATCAGGTTTACTGACCTGTCCTTAAGAGGACAAAAGCCAAGGCTGTGTTAACACAAAGTGTGTAGTGTGTGTGTCTGTGTAGTAATAGTGTTGTGGATGGGAAATGGGGCTCAAAAAAAATAAATCCCCGAGGACAGTCCCTTAGGGACGGTGTTAGCAGCATGGGCTGTAAAAAACCTACCGGTACTAAAAAGAATAAAAAAAACTCGAGTCCTAAAACTAAATATAAAATGACAAAAATACTACTACAAGGATTCCCAAATTTGGCCCACCTACGGTACCTTTGATTATTGCAAGCTGCAGCAACTAAGACATAAGCTAAAAAAAAAAAAAGCCCCGAGGCAAATAAATTATTGGTATTGCTGGGCGCATCTCTCTACTGGAGCTTGCCCTGTAACGACAATGCCTGCAATTAAGGGGGAAACTCCACCCCCTTATATTCCAAGCTCTTTGCTATTGAAAAGCCGACAAAAAGAACCACCTGAGCCTTTGTATCCCCTTTCACCCCCTATTGCCTACCTACCAGCTATTGTTCAACCAACCCCTGCCTCACAAGTTAGCAGACCTGCCACAAGAGGGACAGCCACCTCCTCCCTTTTTGTCTCCGCTCCGCTTCAGGCAGACGAGTGTAGAGACTTAGGCAAAAAAAAGCGGCCATGGGAGAAAGCGAGATTTAAATAAGGACGACAGCAGCTGCAGCAATATCAGTGAAGATGAAGCCGGGGGGGGAAGGCTGGAAGAAAAATACGAAGCAGTAGGAGAAATTGTGACTCCCCTCCCCTGCCAAGCCCTGGCTATACCCGCATAGGATGCAAGTTCAGGGCTGAGAAATCTGGAGAGCACACCACCACCACCGCCGTTGCCCCATTGCGCCTGCAATATATACCCAACGGGCAAACACAGCGCTCACTGAGGGTACACACCCCTTTTCCCCCTGAAAATCTGATTATTTGGCAAAAAAACATATGTAACCATAACTGTAAAAAATATAAACTATAAATGTTTAATTAATATAAAAGCAACAAAGTCAGTTCTAGCAATAAATGCAAATGTAGCAAAATACAAACTTAATAAAAATAAAGCTATAATAAAAATAAAACAAACAATTATGCAAGTTCCTAAAACTGCGCCAGCATTAATTACTGTAAAACCTTTAACTATAAAACATCAGTTTTTGTTAACCAATTCCTCTCCAGTTAATTTGTTGGGGAGAAATTTGCTGTGTAAACTAAAGGCCACTTTGCATTGTGATTCCTCTAGTGCTGTAAAATTAAATATGCCCCTAAATAAATTTAAAAACTTTGTAATAATATGTAGTGCTAAAAATAAAAAACTAACTTTACCTAAAAAATTACAAAGCCTGCCTAATTCCCTGTAAAAATAAAATACTACTAATGTCAAACTCCTTTAATCAGCACTGCCAGTAACTATACAAGTAAAACCTAAACCCCCACCTATAGCTCAGTACCCAATTTCCAAAAAAGCAAAAAAAAGCTTAAAGCCCTTAATTAATGCTTACCTAAAACAAAAAATTTTAAAGCCTTATATTTCACCTTGTAACACTCCAATTCTTCCAATTAAAAAACCTAAGCTAAATAACCAAACAAATCCTGTATACAAATTTATTCAAAACTTAAAAGCAATAAATACCTATATCATTCCACGACATATAGTCGTGCCCAATTCTGCCACCATCATAACTACTGTTCCAGCCATGTCATGTTGTTATTCTGTTATTAATTTGTGTGCAGCATTTTTCAGCATTCCAATAAATAAAGCTTCCCAATACCTGTTCACCTTTACCTGGAGGGGGCGTCAACTCACCTGGCAAAGACTACCTATAAAATATGTCAACAGCCCCACCCTCTTTTCCCAAATCCTACAACAAAATCTAACATCTATTTTTTTATCAGAAAAATCTACACTAGTCCAATATGTAAATAATTTGCTTGTTGCTTCCTCATCTAAAGCAGCATGTAAGCTAAATACTGTCACACTTCTGGCAGCATTAGCACTAAAAGGCCACAAAGTGTCACCACATAAACTACAATTCTGTCTATCAAAAGTAAAATACTTAAGTCATATTTTTAAATCAAAAGTAAAAAAGCTTTCTCCTAAGCAAATCCAAGCTATACAAAATATGCTTCTCCCACACATCAAAAAACAGGTAAGGGCTATTTTAAAAGCTGCAAGTTTCTGCAAACCCTAAATTCCTGCTTTTAAAAAACTTGTAAAACCTTTAGTTAAGTTAACTAAAGCCTCTGTCCCAAAGCCTCTTAAAAAAACTGCTAAACTGAAATTAACTATTCATAAGCTAAAGCATGTATTAAATAAAGCTCCAGCCTTAAAACTCCCTAATTATAAAAAGCCATTCCAGCTGTTTGTGCACAAACAAAAAAAAAATGGCCTCTAAAATCCTAACCCAAAGTTTCGGCTCCAAAAAACAACCAATAGCTTATTACTCTGCCCAGCTAAATCCAATAGCCAAAAAAGTTGTAAATTGTTTAAAAGCTGTTGCAGCCGCAGCTAAAATAATTACAAAAAATAAAAATCTTGTGTTAAGCTATCCTTTAACTGTATTTGTGCCTCATAAAATAAAAGCCCTTATAACACACACACAAAAAAAAACAAGCTTTCTCCCACCAACAAATTGCCCAGTATAAAGTAATTTTACTAGCAGCAAAAAAAATCACCCTTCAAAAGTGTTCCATATTAAATCCAGCAACACTATTACCAAAACCTAACCTAATAAAAAAGCCCCATAATTGCTGCAAAATAGTAAATATAGCTAAGCAGCCACAGTCAAATTTAACAAATATACCTCTTTCTAATCCAAATCAAATTCTATTTACAAATAGCTCTTCATTTATGCAAAAAAGTCACCAATATACAAAAACAGCAATAACCTCCCTATTCGTAGTACTGTAAACAAAACCACTACCAACTTCACTCAGCGCCCAGGCAGCAAAGCTAGTAGCACTAGCTAAAGCGTATAAGTTAAGCAAAAATTTAGCTGTCAATATTTATACTAACTCTAAATATGCCTTTAAAATTTGCCATGCTGTAAAAGCCTTATAAAAGCAGCAAACGTTTCTCATTTCTACAAAAAATAAAATTGCTAACGCCAAACAAGTTAAAAACGTACTAAATGCCATTATGTTACCCCAAAAAATTGCAGTCATGCACTGTGCAGCTCACACCAATGCTACAAATAACATCAGCCAAAAAAATAAACAAGCTGACTATGCAGCCAAAAAAGTAGCTCTGCAGCCACTACCCCTAAGTGTGTGTACTCCAATGTTCATTCCAAAGTTACAAAAAAAAATATATATATCAAATGCCATAACTGGAAAAAAAAAAAAAAAAAAAAAAAAAAAAAAAAAGCCCAGTAAATAAAACTTATAAAACAATAAAAAAGAAAAATTATAGTAAACTCCCCAAAATAAACCCATTTTACCTTTTTTTTTGTTAAAATCCATGTGCCGGCAAATTCATAGCCAAAGGCACTATAAAGCAGCGGCCATCGCAAATACCATCCTGCGTACATAGTTCGCTCCTAAAGTCCATCACATAGCAAAAAGGGTAACCCAATCCTGCCCCACTTGCCAAGCCTTTAATGCAGTATCCCAAAAAATTTTAAAAGAAGGTGCCCAGCCATAAACAGTTTTTCCGTTTAAAAACTTGCAATTAAATTTTATTCCTGGCCAGCCTGCCAAAGTTACAAATATGTGCTAATAATTGTTAATCAGTTAACCCACTAAGTTAAAGCTATCCCCGCCAAAAAAGCAACTGCAACGGTTGTAAAAAAATTTTTGTTAAAAAAAATCATGCCTAAGTTCAAGCTTCCTCAAGTAGTTAACTCTAACCAAAGCAGCCATTTCACTAAAAAAACCCTAAACAAAGTGTATGCAGCTTTTAAAATTACCAAAAAACTACACACCCCATATCATCCACAAAGTTCAAAACAAATAAAAAAAGTAAACCAAAAAATAAAAACCCTATTAAAAAAACATTGCCGTAAATCACAATTAAAGTGGCTCCAAATCCTACCTATTGTTTTGTTTCAATTAAAAAATAAGCCAAAAAAAATATTAGTCTTAATCCATATAAACATCCCCCTGCTATAGCAAAGCAATTTCAGTTTCTCACTAAAACTCTTATAAAAAAAATGACCAATTATATAAATATATAAAGTCCTTGCGTAAGCGTTTTTTACTCTTACAAAAAGCAAAAGCTCTACTCCAGCCAGTTCCCCTAAATTCTAAAGTGCACCCTTACCAACCTAATAACCGCATATAAATAAAAACTCCCAAACGTTCCAATCCCCTAACGCCAATTTAAAAAAAACATTCCAAGTGTTGCTAACTACCCATACAGCAATAAAAATTGCAAAAAAGTCCGCCTCAATCCACCATTCCCAAGTAAAACCAGCAATATATAATAACAGTACCCCAGCTGTAGTACCACCTTTAAAATTAACCCAACAGCCAAACTCTAATAAATAAACTATTGCTCTATTTACTAAACCAACCTAAAATATGTTTATTAAGCTAAAATACTTCTAAATTTTTTTTATTTGTGTAATCAGTAAGCTTATTATTAACATTTCATTTTTGTGCTAAAAAATAATAAAAATAGTAAAAATCCAAATTTTTAAAACCTCTGCCTCCCCTCTAGTTTTCACCCTTTGTTATTTTTAGCTAATTACAAGGCAGAAAAGCTCCACCCCAAACTCCAGCCCAAATACTCCTTATCAAAACCAAATCCATCCATCCCATAATAATTAGTAAATAAAAATAGCTCGTACTGCTTTAAATTCCACTGCTTTCTGTATAACAAAAAAAAATCATGTAAAATCATCTTTAACCACTTATTTTATTAAAGTAGCCTGTAATTTTTCCAATATTCATGCCTATACCCAATTAGCAAGCTACAACAATTCTACCTAGGTAGTAAAAAACCTACCCCGGTAGAAATCCACTCTTAAGCCCCAGCCACAGTAAACCAATGCCCATCAAGTCACCTTTCAGTTGCATAATTTAATTCAAGCCCATAACTATATTTAATTTATTAATTATACTAAAAAATATGTTAATATAACCACTACTAAAAAATTAAAATGTAGTAGTGTTAATTATAATAATTATTTTACCACTCCCCTTTATTTACCAAAAAAGTAGTTTTTATTTTGTAATTTAACTGCTTATACTTATGTTCCTGCCAACGCCACTGGAGGTCCCTATGCTATAAGCAAAATAACCTCTGCCTTAGCAGTGTTGCCCCCTAATCCCTCTCGCCTACGGCGTACCCTGAAGCAGTTAAGTCCTAACTGTAATAATTCAGTTAATTTGCTTTCTAAAGTTAAGGCTATTTCCCTAGCTACATCCTTAGTAAATGTCCCCAAACTTACTGTTATTAATTACAAAAAAATATTCAAAGTGGCATGTGCCTTAATAAAATCTATTAATTTAACATCCACTTTAATTCAAGCCATAGCTAAAAATTTACAAAACGTTCGCCATGCCACCCTGCAAAAATAAACTTGCAATAAATTATCTTTTGCTTCGTCATAATCATGTATGCCAAAAATTCCAAAAAATATGTTGCTTTAATTTATCAAACCACAGTTCATTAATTAAAAAACGTCTAGCTAATCTCCACCATTTAACAAAAAAAATCGAGCAGTCTAATAGTAAATTTAATTTATAAAGCTAGTTAACTACATAGTTACCAAATACGCAATAGCTTAAGTCTTTATTTTTTTTATTGTTTTGTTTATTGTAATTTATATTTTTAAATGTTGTTTTTTTCAATGCTTAAATAATTTGCCCTTTGTGTGTTCTGCTTTTACCCAATTTGTAAAATCCAACACTCCTGCCCTGCAAATGTTAACTCAAGTTAACATTGTTGCACTTAAACAAAAAATAAATCAAACTTTTTATTAATAAGCCAAACTAATAATACAGTATAGCTCAAAAAAAATATTAAAAAAAAATAATTGTTTGCTTAACCACAGTTACTCCATTTTAGTTGTTTTTAATGTTCTGCTTTCTGTTAAAATCACCCACCCCCTCCTCTTCTCCATTGTTTATAGTGCTTATCTCTGCCAAGGTCAAAGAAAAAAATTAACAAAAAAAATAAAAAGTAAACTTCAAGTAATTTTTGCTTTCTCTTCAGTCTTAAAAAATAAACTAAACAATTTTAATAAATAAGTTAAAATCTTCTGCCCTTATCTTTTATATTATGCATGTTTACATTTAAAAAAAGTAAAAAGTGTAAAGCCAATAGCAATAATAATAATAATTTAAGTATACCAATAAGCATTAAAATGTATGCATATATAATTTTTGTTTGTTTGTATAAATATGCAAAAAAGCATGCCTTCAAAGTCTCACACTGACCACTTGCTAAAAAGTGTCCAACCTCTGCAAAAATAAAAACTCAAAAACTGCCCAACTACCTGCGTAAATCTCTTTTCTATCTAGTGCAAAGTTAACAAACCTCATTTAAAATATTTTTCCAACAGTACCTGAGGCAGGCCCAGGGCAGGAGCCTGCGGGGGCCGGGCACTCCCCCAGGATGGGCTGGTCAGACAGTGCTCAGGTCAGGGGTATGTGGAGCAGGCAGATGTCCTGGTTTTTTGGACCTCAGAGGTGGCGACCCTAACAGGCTCCCCAGCGGTGTTTGTGTCACTCTCCTGGGTGCCCCACCCCCAGCTCTGTGTGGTAAGATACCCTGGAGTGCAGGGAGCCCTGGGGCAGTGGTGCTGCAATGTGTGTGCATGGCCCTTGGGCTCTCTGAGCCCTGCTGGAGCTGCCCCAGACTCCCCCAGCATGCACCAGTGCACACACAGCCAGGCAGCATGCTGGGAGCAAACACACACACACACACACACACACACAGCTCAGCCACAGCTGTGAGGCAGAAAAGGTGCCGTGTGGGCACAATTTGCTGTAACTGAGTCTGGGGAGTGTCACAAGCTGGTTATAAAACCCGTCTGCTCTTGCAATGGGGACAGGGTCTTCATTGCCCCAAACCCATGAAAACACAGGACAGCTCCTGCCTGGTCATGTTATGCTAGTGTAAGGGGTCTATTAGCCCCTTATTGAAACTTAGTGGGTCTTTTTGATTGGCCATCTCTGGAGGAAGCAGGACCCTGGAAGGGACAGTCCTCAGGGCAGTGGAGAGAGGCCAACTCAGGTCAGCCTGATTGACAGGGCGGGCAGGCTAATGAGAGAGCTAGGAGGGGCGTGCAGGGGCAGAGCTGACCGGAGCTAAGGACAAAGCAGCCAGCAGCTGGAAGAGGAGCACAGAAAATTGAATGGAGCCAACCTGACCCAACCAACAGCAGCAGAGCAGAGCAGAGCAGAGGGGCATCCCAGAAAGCGAAGCACAGCTGCATGGAGCAGAGCGAGCTGGGGCAGGAGCCCTCTGGAGCTGGGTGTGGTGAGCAGCTGGGGAGAACAAAAGGGACTTTGGGAGTGTGTGGCTACTGGCAGAGCACAGGGCTGACTCTGCATTCCTGCAGCATAGCCAGGGCCTGGACAGTGGGCCTGCAATGTGTGACACAGACTGTGAACCCCAGAGACACTGTGCGTGGTGCCCCGGGCCAGGGGGCAGTGTTGGGATGTTTTCCTTTAACCTTTTTACTCTTTTCTAATTTTTTAAATTGATTTGATTGCTGTTTGTGTAATAAATTGTATTGCTTTGTATTGTATGCACTGATCAGTGGGTCAGGGAAGTGCCCAGCACAGAGTTAGTACCCCGGAGTGGGGACACCCTAGCCCCTGCCCTAAGGGATCATGACAACGTTGGGGGTCGAGTCCCAGAAATCCTGGGCCCAGCCTTGTCAGGGTTACAGGGACCCCACCACACAGGGGAGTGGGAGGGGAGCCCCCGAGGTCAAGTGGGGCCTCTGGATAAAGGGAATGGGAGCAGGGACTCAGATCCTTTTGCTAACCAACTCTACCGGGGTAGTGTATAAGCAAGGAAAGTTCCCCACAATAGCGGGCCCATTCCCCTGCTTACACTAGCAGCAAATTAAAACGTTTTATTAGGAAATGTTTAAGCACAAAACAATAAAGCAATAGTCAAGGTTCAAAAAGCACAGCAATACGGCATCCGGGGATGACACGCAGTGGGAGGGATTGGGGCTGGTCGAGGATGGGCTGTGGCCCGTGGGAGGGGCTGGGGGTGAAGCCCGATCTGAGCATGCAAATCCTGGGAAGAGAGAGCTGGGCAGTTCAGTGCCAGTTATGGCCAGGTGAGAATGTCCGTCCTGCAGAACCAGCTACCGCCCTGGACAGCTGACAGCAGGGTCAGTATTTCCTCACCAATCAGTCCTTTCCCAAAGGGGGTGTGTCCCTGCCCTGCAATAAACTCAGGTGTCCTCTGCCCCTTTCCATCTGCCCTAGTGGCATTGCTGCTTCTAGCCTATTGAATTTCATAAGAAAATGCTTTGTGCAGAGATGGGAGCAGAGAGCCCCCAGGAGGAGGAGGGGTCTCACCCTGGATAAAAGATCAGCGGGATGTACAGTACCTGCGTAGGTCTGGGCGATTCTCCACCCTGCAACCAAGCACAGACAGAGGGGTAAGAATGCCCCGAACACAGACAGGCTGAGCAGGAGACAGTGTCAGACAAGGTGATACTGGGGGGAATGGAACTTACTGAGCTCAGCCTGGAGTTTCTCTAAAAAGAAAACAAAGAGAAACGCGTCAATATCACATTATCTCACCAGGGGAAGCGAGTCAAAAAGGCCTTAAAGCAGGGAAGTTAAAATCCTTAGACTGGCCTGGAGGCTACGTCAGCAACCAGAGCCTGGCACCCCCTGGGCAACAAAGGCATCAGCAAGGGGAGAAATACAGTAACCCCATCCGGCCGCCTGGCCAGGTGCAAGAGGTTGTTAGAGCCAAACAGGGATCCCTCAGCACATGGCAAATATTAACCCTGTGAGCCAGGAGAAAGGAGAGTGCAGTGCAGCAGGTGACGTGTGTGATGGGAATTAGGAGGCTAGAATGGAATTAGCAGAGTGAACGGCCTGAGATATAAACCAGTCTATCAGAACCAGGACCCCTGCGAGAGAATTGATGGGTCCCTGGATCAGCTGGGGATAAAGGGAGCAATTGTGGAGGATAAGGACAATGCTGAGAGACTGATTTCTTTGCATCAGTTCTTACCACAGAGGGTGCAGGGGAGAGACCTGCCCTGGAGCGGCTCTTTTCAGGAAACAAAGATCAGGGGTTGAGATGTGAGGAGGAGATATTGGAACAAACTGGACAATGAAAGAGCCAGCAGCCACCAAGAGCAGAGGGGAACCCTGCCAGATTGCAAAGCCCAGGAGCTCTCAGATGACATCAGATCGACATGACTGAAGTGCCAACAATAATGTGCATCTCTCATTAAAATCAGCTGCTATTCTGGAGACTCGGAGGTTTGGGAATGTTGTAGCCAGCTTTAAAATTTGGTAGGAGTGATGCTGAGAATTACAGCCCAGTGAGCCTTACGTCAGTACGTGGTGAACTGGCTGAAACAATAACTACAATAGAAATCTAAACCAGCTCTATGACAATGACAGGATAAGGTCTGACTAACAGAGCTGGAAAGGAAACCTGTGTCCCACTAATTTATTAAATTGCTTTGAGTAGGTCAGTAAATAATGCACAGAGGAGAACCCAATGGAATAATTTACATGGACTTTCAAAAAGCCTTTAACAAAGTTTTCCACAAAAGGTTATTAAGGAAACTAAGTCATCATGGGGTGTAACTACTCAGGAAAAAGACCTCAGGGTTAGGATTAGGGTTGAGGATGAGGATCAGGGGTCCCTCATCCCACTCCAGCCATCCTCCAGGCAGGTTTCTCATCCCCAGTCCAGCCAGACTCCTCCTCTCCCTGACCCCAGCCCCACTCAGAACTCGACTGATTTAGGTGAAAATCAGAAAACGGAAAAGCTGGATTTTACTGGAAATAGATTTTCCAATTTCCACCCAAGTCGATATGGATCTGCCCAGAGTGGGGGTGGGGTGGGGTGGGGGTGGGACCTGGCCACAGTGGGGCTGAGGGCTCGTGCTGGGGGTGCAGCTCTGCCTACATGAGTAACAAAGTGGGTGCCCCGCCCTGTATTACAGCTGTGCCTAGAGGCCAGGCCAGGCCAGTGCTGGGCTCTGCACAGACGTGGAGCAGTCGCCAGTCCCTGCCCCGAAGAGCAGCCAGTCTAACCAGACACGACAGGCCCAGGGCGGGGGAAGGGGCAGGACACACAAGCTGAATGAGCAGAGCGAGGGTGCAAATGGCACGTCCCTGCCACCCTTTAACAATCACCCTGCACTGGGCAGGGGGAGGGGACGAGCTACATGGAAAGGGAGCGGGAGGGGAGCATGATAGGGGTGGGGGACGTTGGGGTGACAGGACTGGGTGTGAGGGGGTCGGAGCCGGCAGCCAATCAGCACAGAGAGAAGATGGTGAGTGACACTGTGACAAGCAGCGTGATGACATCATCAGCCACCGCGTCCCTGCCACCTTCTGCCTGCCAGGGGCACCCCGGGGGTGTGAAGTGCTGCAGCAGCTCCCAGCATGGGCACGTCGCTGGGACACGGTCGCAGAGTGACCCCAAACCTGCTCCCTCCCCCGCCGTGTGGGAGCAATAAACCCCCTGGGTTCAGTGCGTGGGGCTGGGCAGGCCTGGCAATGGCGGGGGGCAAAGGGGCAATTGCCCAGGGGCCAGCGATTTAAAAGGACCGAGGCAGAGGGATCGATACCATGGGCGACAGGTGAAGCTTCCCCTTGGGGAGGTTAGTTCCCTGGTCCAGATCTTCTGCCCTGGGCCCTGCCCCCAATTCCACCCCTGCTTTGCCCCAGGCCCCGCTCTTGCCCCGCCCCCCTTGGTCTGCTTGCCCCCACGTCCCTTGCTCCCCACACCCACTCGGCGAGCCTCCACCCTGCCACTCGCTTCTCGCCATGTCCCTCCTCCCGCCCCCTTCCCTCTTGGCCCCCCTCCTCTCTTCCACAGCGCCCCTTTCCCACTCGGCCTCCCTGCTGCCACGTCCCTCCTCCATGCTCAGCCCCTCCAGCCATCACTCGCCACCTTGGGGAAAGTGGGGTGTGACAGAGAGGACGGTGGCTGAGCGGGAGTGGGGAGGGACGTGGCGCTGAGCGGGCCAGTGGTTTTTCCGCCCTGGGACCCAGAATTGATGTTTTCTGGCTTGGGTTAGGTTCTGTTCATTATGCATCCTAAGTGTGCGGGACAAGGGGCAGAGCTTCCCCGTGCAAAGCAGAAACCAAACTGACTCTCAGTTTATTGTGAGAGCTCCCAATACCTGCCCCAGGGGTCTATGCAACTTGTTGTAAAGTTTTGAGATTCCCCCTCCCCACCCATCCCACTGAACCAAGGGACCGACCGTACCTTTCTCTGCCAGATGTGCCGCTGCAAGTCAATGACAGGAGAGGGGTGTTACAAAGGAGAAGATTTAACTTCAATTAGTGCAAACTCACAGCAGTCATTTTTCTGCTGGTAGAGGCTGGAACACACACAGGGCTCTGCCCAGCTATTCCCGCTGCCAGCGTTATCCTGGGGACACAGCGCCTAGTGCAGTTAAAACACTAAGTAAAAGGCTGTCTCCTGTCCCTGTCGGCTGCGTGAAGGGAGGCCCCACACTGAACTCGATGGCATTTCTGTCTGTCTGGAATGGGCATGTTCTAGGCATCAATAGGCAGAACACTGGTAATTTTGGTGAAAACTGGAGAACTGTAAAAGCCTGATTGCCACTAAAAGCATTGTTTGATCCCTCAGGATACAGGGTGAGTCTGTGACCTCTGGGTTAAGGTTAGTGTTTAAGTTGAAGGTGATGTTACAGGCCCCTCTCCCCACTCCACTCAGCCCCCAGCTGGATTTCTTGCCTCCTCTTCAGCCAGCCCCTGCCCGCTGGGCTACTCACCCCCATATTCCAGCCAGGCCCCTCGCCTCCCCACTCTGGTCAGAGCCCCATTGATTTGGGTGAAAATCAGAAAAGCCTGATTTTAGTGGAAATGAGTTTTTTCCAGTTTTCTGCTCTTCACAAAAATCAGTAGGGTTATGGCCAGAGTGTGTGTGGGGGCAGGGCCCCATTTGAAGGTGGGGTGAGGATTTGAGGAGCCCATGTGGATGCACCACTGGGCCTATGTAAGCAATGAAGTGAGCGACCCTCTAGTTACAGAATTGCCACGTAATTGTGCTCCGGGATCTAAACTCTCAGGCTGAGATTCCGTGCTGGGAACACTCAGCCCAGGGGCACATGAGGGCGAAGGCGGCTTTAACGCACCTCCCCCCCATCCTCCTGATCCTGGGAGCTCCGGGTGCCAAAGCAGCCCCCACTGTAACCCAGGGCTTGTCTGCAGGTGAAGGTTACACCAGCGGAAGGTAAGGTGGGAATTTAAACCGTTCTAGTCACACCGGTATAACGCCCCATGTCAGTGCTCTTATTCCCTAGTAGGAGTGAGGTTTTCTGCCTTAGCTTGTGCCTTTGGTTACGGCAGCTTCGGGTGCCTGTGGGCAGCAGCACGGCCCAGGATCTCAGCAGCTCTGTGCGCTGTGGCTCCATCCCGACACGTCCTTCTTGTTCCCAGTCCCATCTCCCACACACCGCACAACAGGGCTTGTGAGTGGGTCCTCAGAGGCACCTGCAGCTGTTCTCTGCACTGCCTGCTCTAGAGGAATCCTCACCCCGCTGGATCTAAGCCCTTTGAAGCCCTTTTCGCTGCTCTGGTTCTTTTAACGAACACAGTGGGGGTGGGGTGGGGGAGAAAATCCCACCCTCCATTTATAGAAATGTGCCCAGCCCTTATGGGTATGAAGGTGGCACTGAGGAAGTGACCTGTGTGTAACCAGTGCACCAGCCCCGTGAGATCTGCCTGAGTCTGCAGACAGCGCTGTTTGCTGCTCACAGACATCACAGTGGGGCTGGGATGCTGGCACTAAAGGCTGATCGATGGTAATTTAATTGTCACCGTTTGCAATTATCTCACTGCTGATCATTTTAGCAGAAACACCCATCTCATGTGCTTCTCCTTCCCTGCTGGATGCAAGGGCAGGTACTGGGGAGGGGGCAGTGGGGCACTGGCAGACATTGGGCAGTGGGGCAACTACCTGTTTGCTGGGGTGAGGAACAGTGAATTCAAGCCCCTCCCAGTCCGACCTCGGTCCAAATATAGAGTAATCTCTGCTCATGCTAAAACAGGGAAGGGAGAGAGGAGACACATTCCCCCTCCCCTCCCCTCTCCTCTCCCCAGTATCTAATGCCTGCTGGGTACCAGAACAAATGCACCTGCACACACATACAGCACAGAGTCACTGAGTGGGAAATCCTGCCCCTTCTCTCTTTACATGGCTGTGGAAAGGCCAGGACACCAGGGGATCCCCTGTGAGGGATCCCAATACTGGACAAGTCCCCAGAAAAGATCCTGTCCCAGCTGGGCTAGGGCAACTCAGAGCCTGGGCTCAGGGTGCTGTTTCTGTAATCTCCATGAGGTTTCTTAGGACAATTGCGCGCCTCCCCTGCAGAGCCCTTCTGAGCCAGCGTGAGCAGCCCTGAGCTCGCTGCTGGGCTCTGGTGTTGATACGGAGACATTCCCCATCATCACCCATTCAAACACCAGCACGTTATTTGCAATTGTTCCAGTCCACGTGTGTTTTACACTTTCTCCAGCACACACATGTAGCCCCCTCCTGCCCCAGCAGAATTGTATCTGTCAAATACCTGCCCCCCACAGCTGAATGGGGGGCTCTGCTGCATTTCCCACCTCATCACCGCTCCCCACAGCTCTGCGATGTCCCTGCTGTAGGCACTGCAGCCCACACAGCTCCATAGCCACAGCCTGAGCAATCCCATCGCTTCCCAAGGGCCCTCCAGGCCCAGCCGTGCCCCTGGGCTGAGCGAGGGAATCCCCAGCCTATGAGATCTTTACATTGAGTCACAGCCTCCCTTTGACTTCATTCAGTCATATTTATGGGGATAACCTTTACGTCAGTCAATGCAAGTGGCCCAGACACTGACCTTTCTCGCTCTGCATTTCAGATCGTAGGGTCTCTAGAGAGAGAAAAGGGTGAGAGGAGAAATTTCAACCTGTTGTGTTTATGGGAATAACTGTAATATTAGTTACTGTAACTGGCCCAGACCCTGACCTTTCTCGCTCTCCAGTTCCGATCGCAGAGTCTCTACAGGGGGAAAGGATGAGAGGTGAGATTTCATTCTGTCATGTTTATGGTGAAGTTCCTATTATTGTTTAATGCACCTGGGCTGTCGTTATGAAATGAGAAACAAATAGACAGATACATGGAGAGACACAGATGGGTCCCTGTGGAGGTCCCTGCACTCCCATCCTAGGCCAGCTCCTGGTCATGGGGATGGTACCTGTCCCTTGGTCCCAGTGAGACATGGGAACAGCTCCCTGTAAGGAGAGGCTAGTTGGGAGGTGCCCAGCTAAGAACGTGGTGGGAGGTGCTTTTCCTTAGCTGGGTGCTCAGCTCAGCATGAGCCGGGAAGTTAGGTGTGGATGGACCCTGCAAGCATAGAATCATAGAATATTAGAGTTGGAAGGGACCTCAGGAGGTATCTAGTCCAACCCCCTGCTCAAAGCAGGACTAATTTCAGCTATATCATCCCAGCCAGGGCTTTGTCAAGCCACAGCTTAAAAACCTCTAAAGATGGAGATTCCACCACCTCTCTAGGTAACCCATTCCAGTGCTTCACCACTCTCCTAGTGAAAAGCTTTTTCCTAATGTCCAACCTAGACCTCCCCTACTGCAACTTGAGACCGTTGCTCCTTGTTCTGTCATCTGCCACCACCGAGAACAGCCTAGCCCCATCCTCCCTGGAACCCCCTTTCTGGTAGTTAAAGGCTGCTATCAAATCCCCCCTCATTCTTCTCTTTTGCAGACTAACAAGCCCACTTTCCTTAGCCTCTCCTCATAAGTCCTGTGTTCCAGCCCCCTAATCATTTTGGTTGCCCTCCGTTGGACTCTCTCCAACTTGTCCACATCCTTTTTGTAGTGGGGGGCCCAAAACTGGACACGATATTCTAAATGCGGCCTTACCAATGCCGAATAGAGGGGAATAATCACTTCCCGTGTCCTGCTGGCAATGCTCCTCCTAATGCAGCCCAATATGCCATTAGCCTTCTTGACAACCAGGGCACACTGCTGACTCATATGCAGCTTTTTATCCACTGTTACCCCCAGGTCCGTTTCTGCAGAGCTGCTGCCTAGCTCGTCAGTCCCCAGTCTATAGCTGTGCATGGAATTCTTCCTTCCTAAGTGGAGGACTCTGCACTTTTCTCTGTTGAACCTCATTAGATTTCTTTTGGCCCAATCCTCCAGTTTGTTTAGGTCCTTCTGTATCCTATTCCTACATTCCAGGGTATCTACCACTCCCCCCAGCTTAGTGTCATCTGTAAACTTGCTGAGGGTGCAATCTACCCCATCCTCCAGATCATTAATGAAGATGTTGGACAAAACCGGCACCAGAACCGACCCCTGGGGCACTCCACTTGTGACCGGTTGCCAGCTAGACATGGAGCCATTGAGCACTACTCGTTGAGCCCTATGCTCTAGCCAGTTCTCTATCCATTTTATAGTCCATTCATCCGTCCCATAACTTGCTGATAAGAATACTGTGAGAGACTGTATCAAAAGCTTTGCCTAAGTCAAGGTATATCACATCCACCGCCTTCCCTACATCCACAGAGCCAGTCACCTCATCATAGAAAGCAATCAGGTTGGTCAGGCATGAGTTTCCCTTGGTGAATCCATGTTGACTGTTCCTATCACCCTCCTCTCTTCCAAGTGCCTTAAAATGGATTCCTTGAGGACCTGCTCCATGATTTTTCCAGGGGTTGAAGTGAGGCTGACCGGTCTGTAGTTCCCTGGATCCTCTTTCCTCCCTTTTTTGAAGATGGCACTATATTTGCTTTTTTCCAGTCCTCAGGGACCTCCCTCTATTGCCACGAGCTTTCAAAGATAATAGCCAATGGCTCTGAAATCACCTCAGCCAACTCCCTCAGCACCCTTGGTTGCATCGCATCCAGCCCCATGGACTTGTGTATGTCTAATCCTTCTAAATAGTCTTGGACCTGTGTCTTCAGCACTGCGGGATGTTCGCCTCCTTCCCATTCTGTGCCACCCAGTACAGTAGTCTGGGAGCTGATCTTGTCTGTGAAGACAGAGGCAAAAAAGGCATTGAGTACCTCTGCTTTCTCCACTTCCTCCGTCAGTAGGTCGCCTCCCTCATTCTGTAAGGGGCCCACACGTTCCCTAATCTTCCTCTTGTTGGCAACATGCCTGTAGAAACCCTTCTTGTTCCCCTTCACATCCCTTGCTAACTGCAACTCCAATTGCGCTTTGGCCTTCCTGATTTCATTCCTGCACATTCGAGCAGTGTTTTTATAATCCTCCCTAGTCATCTGACCAAGCTTCCACTTCTTGTAAGCTTCTTTTTTGCGTTGAAGTTCGCCAAGGACATCTTTGTTAAGCCAAGCTGGACACCTACCATATTTGCTATTCTTTCTGCACATCGGGATGGTTTGCTCCTGTGCCCTCAATAAGGTCTCTTTAAAATACAGCCAGCTCTCTTGGGTTCCTTTCCCCCCTCATATTAGCCTCCCAGGGAATCCTGCCCATCAGTTCCCTGAGGGAGCCAAAGTCCGCATCACCTTTAAGCTCAGCTCTTTCCCACATGAAGCTCATCCACGGGGTGTCAGCCTGGGATACAAACACTGCAGGAAATGGAGGTAGCGTCACATCTGACAGTCACTTCTGAGCACAGCCTGAGCTACACCATCCGTGCCCCAGTGCAAGCAGCGTCTCAGGGCAGCCGTGCAAATCCTGAGTGTGTGTGTTTTGTTACAGCACTCCTAGCCAGACCGCACAGCCGTGCAAATCCTGAGTGGTTGTTTTGTTACAGCACTTCTAGCCAGATCGCACAGCCGTGCAAATCCTGACTGTGTGTGTGTTTTGTTACAGCACTCCTAGCCAGACCACACAGCCGTGCAGCTGGGGCAGAGAATTCTCTACAAGGCCGGTGAAACAAGACAGTGACAGTTAATTGGTCTGATTTTTTAGTGTTTGGAAATGAGCCCAACGTAACTCTCTCTGGGCACGTAGACACATTTTACATACAACTCGAAATGAGATAATCCCTGTCACCTAAACATGGGCTCAATGCGCATCCTATATCTATTCAAACCACAGATTAACCAGTCCAAACCTGTGTAGAGGTGACAATTCTAAACATAAAACATCCACTTCCAACTTTCACAAGTAAAAAGCACGGCTCCTTTCTGCTTCTTTGAATTACCTGCTTCTGTCCTGACTGGAAAATCATTCAACAGACATTTCCCCTTCCTACACTTGCAAATTTCTACCTAAAGTTCACAGCATTTCAGATGAGAAAACCCTCTGGGTGGGACTTGCAAAGGTGCTTTATGGGTTTACAGACTGGTTCTCATTAATTTAAACAAAACCTGAGTATTCAGACCCTTTAGGCAGCTTTGAAAACCCCAGCTCCCTAAAAACACAGAGATCACTGAAGGCCAATTTCTGCCCTTTTTGACAGGAGAAAAAACTCCAGCTGAGCCCTTACACTGCAGTAGAGAGTTCACTGCCCTGTTCCTGCAGCAGGATCTCAAGCTGGGCAAATCTTAGTGTAGATAAGGTAACTGTTGACCTTTCCATTTGTACAATCACTGCTTTGCCCATCTACAGCTCCTACTTACCTAGACGGGGAAAAGAGAGGCTCCATGCACAGACTGGGGTGCAGAACTGGGCCCTAAGAAGCCCCTTCTCTCCTCCTACTTTGCTTTCTGGTTTTCCTGCAAGCAGCCCAGTTACACATGTCGGAGCTCCAAGCCCAGCTCACTGAGCCTCACGTTTGTGTTTCAGCTGGAGCAGGGCTGACCCCACGGAATAGCTCAGAATCACATTCCAGCGGGTGCCTTGGTGAGAGCCGAAGGGGTGAAACCACTTGACGCTTCTTGGTTCAAATGTGAAGTCATAATTTATTCAGCTCCCCCTTCACCCTCAGCCCAGCTCCCACTGCCTGAAACTCATCGGGACATTAAAAAAAGCCCCTTAAGCCCGGTCTCTCTGCTTTTGTTTTTGTTTTTAAATCTCTGTCTGTCTGTCTGTCCCTCTCACCAAGTCCCATCCCCTGGTTACTTTACCTTTTGCTCTGTGTTGCCTCCAGAAGCAGTAACTGGCCAGGGCAATGAGAACAGCCAAGAGAGCCAGGATCACCCCCAGAGCCACCATCCCGGGACTGACCCTCGGGAAAAACAGCTCTGCAAGAGAAAGTGTCATTGACTAGTTGGAAGCAAACACGTGCAGGATGAAGGCAGGATACTCGACAGTGGTGACTAGGACAGTTAAAAGAATCTCACAGGGAAATACACAGTGAGATGTGGCTCCTTTGTGCTTTATTATTAAGCCAATGAAAGTCCAAACTTTAGTCTTCTTACTGAATATGGTGAATTCATGGAAGGAAGCGTGATGGTGACAGGGAGGGGGCAGGGAGGAGCTCTGCTATGCTGCATCCATCTTCATCCTCCCCGGCCTACATCCAAGGGAGCTGGTGTTTCCTCACTTCCCTAGGCTGCTCTGACTGACCCTAAGACTGCAGCCGGTGCAGACTGGCCCTCAGGATCAGGGCTGTGACCCACTTCCTGACACCCCAACTCCCTGAGCTCAGAGAGGCCCAGCTACATGACAGAGTCTGACCCCAAATATGTGAATGAAGGATTTTAATAAAAACAAAACTTGAGCCTTGAAATTCAGAGTAAAAATTGCTCCAGATGCCTTTTCCCTTGGCCCTGGAGTAATGGCTGACTAGAGAGTCCTTTGCTAGGTGATCAGTGTGGTGTATTGAAACTATGTAAAAATTACAAGCTATCACTTTAAATCCTGAGGGGATTCCTGGTCCTGCTTGCAGGCTAAGGGGCTCTGTAGGGAGCGTGCTGCTGGGTCCTCTGCAGTCAGTCTGCAAAGAGCCAGCCTAGAGCAAGTTATGCTGAGTTCTGCTCCTCTGCCTTTGGGAGCAGCCTGCTTTGTCTCTCTCTGTACTTGGCTGTTGCGTGGTAGAGTTCTGGATTCTTAGATGTAAAGCAGTGTTACATTGCAGCCTGCCAGGAAGAGTATTTATGTTTCGTTTTACACTTTCCGTGTGTACGCTGTGAACATAACAATCAGGTGGTCCTGGGTATATCATAGACTAAACAGCAGTGCAGCACTTTGAGACCTAAAACAAATAGTGCTTATCAACTGCCACATTTTTACTATTATAAAGATGAAATATTCTGTATTAACCAAGTTGTTTGGTAGATAATAATACCTAAAATCAAGACAGTTCCCCCCTCCCTAAAAATGAAGATGTTTTTAGGTAAGATACTATTTCTGCATATTTTGGGCCTGAACTTTTATTGCTGGTATTTCCAGCTATAATCTAAGTAGCAGTGCTCAGATCATATCCAGGGCTCTCTTCCGCTGATTGGGAAAAATGACTTTCTTAGCCAGATTTTCATAAATACTCAGCACCCAGCAACTCTCACCAAGGAGAATTCCCTCCTTCACAGCACACACAGAGGAGTCAGATACAACCATAAATACTCTTGCTGGGAGGTGGCAGCACAAAACCACTTGATTTCTTAGAATCCAGACCCTTAACACACAAGAACCCCACAGCAGAGGGGAGGGCTGCTCCCTGAGGCAGTGGGCACAGCTCACCCCACCTTGCTTTACATTGGCTCGTCTGGGGTGTAAATCTACCTCGCACTAGGCTGCTGCGCACTCACTGGCTGTGTGGACCCTGCTGCTGGGCACTGAAAGTTCCCTGGTGCACTTTGATCTGTTCCTGTTTCAAAGCTGGGTAGAGCAAAGCGCCCCACGGAATTGTTAGTGCAGGTCGCAGGGTCCACACAGACAGATGGTGCCTGGTAGGCCAGTGAGAGGTACATTTACACCCAGACGAGCCAACGTAAAGCAAGGTGGGGTGAGCTGTGCAGGCACAGCTGAGCTGAGGCAGATTTACCCCCAGCTTCCCGTGAACTAACTGTTCCTGTAGACAAACCCTGATTCTGCTGACATGCTGCACAGCCCAGCTCTAGCCTGCGAATAGGACCTAGAAAACCCCAATCCCAACCCCCATTCCTAAACTGACATCTTGCAAATCCAGCATAGCCCTCACTGCACTGCAGGGACAAAGAGGAATTCCCTCCCGCTCCCCACAGAGAAGAGATGAACACTGGATACGGAGCTGCTCTGAGAATCTGGCCAATGGCAACCCAGCCTGCAAAGTCCTAAACACCCTCAGCTCTGCTGGAGTCACAGAGCACTGAGGCTGCTCAGGATTTACAAGAAGCACTCGGCACCTTAAAGGTTCAGGCCAATAATGAGAAGATACAATTTTAAATACCCTCCACCAATGTCTGCACCATCTCAGTCTATCCACGTGCGTCTTGGACAGGCACTGACCTGCTATGGAAATCTCTGACTGCCTCTCCTGGTTGAGTCGGGGGTTCCTGACACAGCAGGACACTTTCCGGTTGGACTCCTCTGTTAGAACAATGGTAGCCTCTGTCTGAAACAGGCCATTGGCCTCTTGGGATATGTTTACAGAGGCTGATGGTAAGAGCTGCCCCTGGAGATCTCTCCACAGCACCTCGGGCTCTGGGAACCATCCAGATGATCGACACACAACCCGGATCCCTCCGTCCTGATGTCCCTCCACAGAGATGGCAGGAGCAGAGCCCAAACCTACAGAAGAAATTAATGAACTTGTGATTAACCTGCAGTGCCCAGTAATGAGAAAAATGTTTTTCCACTATTATCAAAAGCCGTTTCCTATTAAACTAATAACTGACTGTGAGCCCCTGGGTGTGGTTGATTAGTTAAACTGGCCAGATTCCAATTTGACATACAGTAAAATTAATGTTAATGTCAGGGCTGTTTGTAGGACTACAGATAGATAAACTGAATTGAATTTATTGTACAAATGAATTTTTTTACTGTATCAATAACATACACTCATTCATTCATAAAACCGTGCTAATTGATTCATTCATAAAACCCTGCTGTGCATGTATTAGATGCTTGGTAGAGCCACTTTCATTTGTTCACTGAGAAAGCCATTCCTGTATCAGATTAGTTTCCACTGACAAAGCCGTCTTCAAGTCACTTGCCTCTTGTCCCTCCACAGTTTAAGTTTTGTCCTTCCACTTTTTCAGTCACTTGCACTTTTATTATTAGCACTGATAGAAACTGTCTGTATAGAAATTTTCCTAATTAAGTAGCTCATTCCTTCATAGCCATTTGAAGTTGCTTTTAGAGTCTCTGTTCTTTAACATTGTGTATCTATTCTTTGCTGTTGTAACTAAAGTAACTCCTTCTAATAACTTGTCCTATTACATCGTAACCAATGTGCAAGGGGCCTCCATATTGTAAATTGGAACTCCATCTTGAATAAAGTACTCTATTTTACATTCTTCATGAAACTCCATCTAGGTGTATACTGTGCAATTTCATTTATATGGGTGAATGAAGGGAGTGTGTGATAGGATCAGTCTCCAATGCCAGCCTGTCCTGATGATGAAATGCAAGTACCACCTTAATGGCCGAAGAATGCAGAGAAATCCTTTAAAAAGCAAAGAGGATCCACCCCAGAGACAAAAGAACAAAGTATAATCAAGAAAAGATGAAAGTCATGTCTGCAGTTGACCTGGCCAGCTTCAAACACCAGCTACTAACTCAAGCTATGATCTCCAGCAATGATCAGGACTGGGAACTATACCTGATGTACTGCAGAACATTTGGTGTCCGTCTGTGTTTGTGTGTGTGTGTAGGTACCAGATAATAGCTATTAACATAATTGTGATATAGCGAGGGCAGAAAGCAGTAAGGGAGTGATTTTTATATTACATACTCACGGTCTGGTGAATTGTACTGTAAATGCCGCTCCGATTTTTCTCATCCTGTGGTTTCCATTGTCCCTAGAAAACTATTATCTAACTCTGAGCGTTGTGATATAGCAAGGGCAGAGGGCAGTAGGAGAGTACACCTATTTGCAAACCAATGCCCGCCTACTGCTCAAGGCCCCTCCCCCAGCCTAAGGGAGGAGTCACTGGACCCAGAATGCAACTGAATGCTTGGGGCAACTAATGAAATAAACCAGGAAGGGGCATGGGGGTCACAGGTTTAAACGAAGGGACCCAGAAAGGGACACCGAGCAGAGAGCCCCAGACAGCATCCACTGCTCCCGGAAGGCGTCAAGAGAGTCAGCGGACGCTGCCCAGAAGAACTCTACCCGGATACGAAAGGGAACGGAAGTAGGCCCCACAGTCGTAGGGCGCCCCCCTGCCAACCTCCTCTCCCTGGTCTTGTAGATAGATACTATTTGAGTACAGGGTGGGTGGGCGGGCTTCCGCCAAAGGCCCCTCCCCCAGCCTAAGGGGAAGAGCCACCAGAGCCAGGACTCAACTGAATAGGGGGGACAACAAATGAGAAAACAGGAAGGGGCGTGATGATCAAAGGGCCAAATGGAGGGAACCAGAAGAGGACACCGAGCAGAGAGCCCCAGACAGCGCCCACTGCTCCCGGAAGGTGTCAAAGGGGCCAGCGGATGCCGCCCAGAGGAACTCTGCCCGGATACATGAATTGACAGAGGAACAGAAGTAGGCCCCACAGTCGCAAGGCCCCCCCTTGCCAACCTCGTCTCCCTGGTCTTGTTGGTAGATCCAATTTGCAAATTAGGAAGTGGGAGGGCATCAACCCGCCCACCGCTCAAGGCCCCTCCCCCAGCCTAAGGGGAGGAGCCACTGGACCTAGAAAGCAACTAATTCCTTGGGACAATAAATGTAAAAACAGGAAGGGGCGTGAGGGTCAGAGGTATAAACGAATGGAACTGGAAGGAGACACCGAGCAGAGAGCCCCGGACAGCGCCCACCGCTCCCAGAAGGTGTCGATGGAGCTGGTGGACACCGCCCAGAGGAACTCTGCCCGGATACGTGAACGGACAGAGGAACAGAAGTAGGCCCCACAGTCGCAGGGCGCCCCCCTTGCCAACCTCCTTTCCCTGGTCTTGTAGGTAGATCGAAGGGAGGTAGTAAGCCTCAAAATGCTCAGAGCTCTGTTCCCTGCAGATCAGCTGAGAGTCGTTAGGGGGCAATTAGGAGCAACTGAGGCCAATTAAGGACCAGCCAGGCGCTTCATAAAAACCCTCTGCCCCAAACAGACCAGGCGTGAGCTGGGAGGAGTAGGAGTGCCATGCTGAGTTGTGTGTAAGAGTGCTCCATTGTGTGGAGGAACAGACTGGAGTGCAGAGTTCTGTGGAGGAGCAAACAGGAGGAAGGTACCAGGCTCAAGAAGACAGAAGGACAGAAGGAGGGGGAAGATTAGCCCAGGGGAAGAGCTTGCAGTTGGGAACACGGTGTCAACAGCACATAGCTGCTTCCCATAGGGCCCCTAGGCTGGGACCCAGAGGAGAGGGTGGCACAGGGTCCCTACCCCCTCCTCAGGGAAGATGGGGTGACTGGAGACGTCCTGGCCCACTACGAGCAGCAAGAGTGTGAGACCCACTAGGGAGGAGCCAGCCATTTGCCACACCTTCCAGAGCGCAGAAGTTGGCAACAGAAAATTGGACTCCTCTGAGTGCTAGGAAACACACCCACCAAATGCAGACATTCGATAAGAAGGAAATGCAGGGTTAAGGCAATGCCTCCCACACCAGACCACGCTGTGCAGAGAAGGACTTTAGCTGTTTGGAAATTTCACACAGATGTTTCTCCACAGAGTGGTAGAGAAGGGACACATGTCTGGAGTCTTCCCCGCTTAGGATTCTTTTTTTTAAACTTTATTTGTACTGTTTTTATGTAAACACATAATGAACAAAACCTACAGGTATTAATAATGCAAAAACATGCACTAGATGGAAGTAGCAGATAAATATAAAAACACAACATTAATTATTTGCAAAACCTGGTTCGATGCGGTCTGACCCCACTTCCACACACACACACACACACACACACAGCCTCATGTGAGCTGGGTTTGGGGGCAAGGGGGCTTGTCCCTCAGGATCTGAGCCCTTCTTCTTGCCCCCATGTGTGCCAGGATGTGTAGAAGCCCTGCCCTCTGCACATGCATCTGTACAATGGGGATAATGATGTAAAGTTGTCTGAGATCTACTGAAGGAAAAGCACTGTACAAAAGTTGGGTCTTTTGATTATTACCTAAGCACAGTCATGTAGCAATGGCAAACCCAGGTGAGAACTACAACTGCCTAAATGGCCACTAACTCCTACAACAAATGGTTCCCTTGCTGTTTTAAAAATTATAAAATTCACTGACAAATCCTTGGTTAGCGTAGAGTTCAGGCTGCCTGGTGATATTATCTCCTGCCCTTCCAGAGCACTGAGATCAGCAAAACTCAGACCTCTGAAAATCAGGAAATCCATAGTGAAGGTAAACACCTCAACAACCTTAACTCTGCCCCCTAGAAGCTGGCAATAACCACTGAGAATTGGCTGCATGCACTCAAGCTGCATTCACGGGATACAATGTAGCTGTAATAGCCAGTGGAGGGATTATTCGGCACTCACTGGCAGAGCTGTCCCTGTGACATGCGGAGATGTGCAGGTGTACTTGGAGGTATCAATCATGCCTCATGTCAGCGCTGAGTTGTGCAGGATGTGTCAGTAGCAGGGCACAGACTTCTTGCCATGGGGATTGTCAGCAGCCTGGTGTCAGATATGGTTGGTGAGGGGCCAGTGAAAGCATCGTCCCAGAAGGAATCCTCAGGGCGATGGGGTGGGAACATTTTACAAGCTGGGGATGGTTTGGGTGGAGCAGGCTCCGCGTTTGAGTGTAGAGCAAGTGTTCGCTGCACCTGACCTGAACCTCATGGCACGGCTGGTTACAGAACTAGCTGCACCTCTGCCCCCTTTCTGCTCTCTCTGGCAGCACCTTCAGGGGTCAGGCCGCCTGCCTCTCCCTGTCCTGGGGGTGGGGAATTCCTCAGTTTTCCCACTCGTAGTCCAGGTTCTGGGCTAAGCATCCTGCGTATCAACCACTGTTACCCTATGGGTGTCAGACAGAAGCCGTGATCAATCCCAGCTGGTGACATCAGTGTGGGGGGATCTGCCATTGTTCTGCCCCAGTGTGCACAAAAACAGTTGTGATAAGCACGTTAATGTCACCTGACTGTTTAGGTTAAAAGTTTAGTCACCCAGAAACACAGCACAAGTTGAAATACAGATACATCAAACATATCCATAATTTTCAATACAAATATGACACACACACATAAACAATATCATCATCTTAGCAAACTATAAACTTTCTTATGGAACCTGACATGGCCTATCTCATGAATTATTGTAATTTTGCAATATTGTTGTTAAATAATATAATAAATTGTCCCCCTAGTTCAGTCAACGTCACAGCCTGGATTTCAGAGATCTAAGAAAAATTGGCTTTTAAACAGTGAACTAGAATCAACCGTACGCAGAGCGGAGCGAGTGTCCCACCATAATGAGAAAAATTGTGTATCTCGCCATGAACCCTCTGACTCCACTTATTACCCTGTTTAACACATTAAAACATCAGCAGACGTTACTGACCTGCCACCTGCAGTTCCAATAAAGCTTCTTCATAAGAGACACTGGACTGAAAATAACACGTGTACTGCCCAGTGTCTGAGAGCCAGATATTGTATATTCTCAAGGAAACTCTCCCACTGGTGATGTCATCTTTCAAAAGCTCAGTTCGTCCTTGATATTCTGGCATCTGCTCTCCATACTGATCCTGCCCATCACGGTACAGGTGCACAACTGCAGAGAACTGGGATCGGAACCATCTCAGCTCCATGCTCTCAGCACTCATCCTGGGGGAGAGGTGGCAGGGCAGGACGGCCTCCCCACCGACATAGGCGGTGATTGGCTGGTCAGGTCCTGTCACTGTGAACTGTGCTGTGAAATGTGCAATGACAAATGGAAATTAAATCAGCGAGGGGCTGGGGGTGGCATGAATTCAGCAGCAAGACTCACAGTAAGAGAGCGCCCTGAGTTAGACGTGAGCACCACGTACCCATGCAGTGCCCCAGACATGTCTGTGAGTGCAGAGAGTCACAGGCTTGGAGTAACTGCACCTCTGACCCCCTCCGTGGTCTGCTCAAGGATTGTCTCCTCAGGCCTCCAGCCATCACCTTTGTCTGGGCAGGGAACAACGTCCTTCTCCCGCCACACAGGGGTTCTAGAATTGCAGCCCCCCTGCAAGTCACTGTGGTTTTCCCAGCAGGCCTGACTAAAGTCCAGCACCTGCGCTTTGCTTTCTCTCCCAGGGCTATGAACCGTGTCTGCCAGCAGCTACCATTAACCAAACGGCTCTTCCACAGCAGAGAACATTTAAGGACAAAAGCGTGACAGAGAAGAAGTACCATAAACCAATCAAAGGGCTGAATGCATGTTACGTTTGTACCAAAGGATTCTCATCTGGCCCATGGGACTCTCTGACAGGTTCTGAAGTCTTTCAAACCTTTCTCTAAGGCAGTGGTCCATACACGTTTGGGGTTGCACCCCCCCTTAACTCATCTGTGCCCCCAGGAGCTGCAAACAGGAGCTGGGGCTGGGAGTGGGGCTAAAGCTGCAGTGGGGGGCTGGGAACCAGGGCCTGTGCTGGGGCTGGGGCCGGGTTGGAGACTGGAGCTGCAGCCTCAGGGACTGGGGCCAAGAATGAGACTGCAGGGCCCAAGGCTGTGAACAAGGCTGGGACCCTGGCCATGGCTGGGAGCTGGGGCTGGCCAGGAGCAGGTCCCGGGACCTGGGCACAGGCTGCAGCCAGGAGTGGGGCTCAGGTGTGGGACATGGCCAAGAGTGGGGCGCAGGGGCTGGGGCCACAGCTTGGGCAGGTCTGGAGTGGAGATGGGAGCAGAGCTGGGCTGGGTGGCGCTTCCCCTCCCGCACTGCTGTGCCCCCTCCCCTGAAGATTCCTAAATGCCTGCTTAGCGGGGCGCGGCCCCACAGTTTGGGGACCTCTGCTCCAAGGGTTTGTCCTCTTGGTTACCAGCTCATGTCACTTTGCAGCCCAAGATATTAGGCCTCTGGTCAGTTCAAATCCAGATTTTATACCAAAAATCTTTGTTCTCTTGGCCTTCTGGGACCTGGTCAAACCCAGTTGATGCAATTCTCCGAGGGGTGGCACTTCTCTGGAGCTGTTACCTGTCCCAGAAGTAATTCTGCCCCATGGATTGTAAATCCTGAAGAAGATTGGGTAACCCTCCCCATGGCATAGATTACAATCCCAGACCCACAGAGCTACATATCACATGTACAGATACACTGAGAAAAGGGGACACAAAAATGAACAGAACTTGCATGAAGTGAATTCGATAGTCTGCAAAATACCCCATGTGGCTGCAGAATCTGTCACCCAGAGCTCACAGGTGAATGTCAGACACTGTCCCTGTTATCTCTGAATAGGGCTTGAAACGTCTCCTGGGCACCCTGGGGATAATGATACTGGAGGCCTGGTTCTCTGATACCCCAAGGCCTTTTTGTGCTGCTCCAGAACAGGGGCCTCCTCACCCAGCAGGGATGGGGTAAAGACTTGTAAGGGGTAACGCTATGAAAACAGATCATCATCATCACTGGGATTCAGGACTCGTTCGTGGCTGCAGAGTCTGATTTGGGACGTGCTGGTCTGGCAGTGCGGTGTGTGGGGAAATTGGGAAATGTCCTTTAAATAGTTTGTGAGCCCTGCCGTGGCGCTCGCTGGGTTCTGTGTTTTAGAAGCTGCCAGGACCCAGCCAGAGCCGTAGGATGGTGTCGTGTCCAGGCCTGACAACGTTGTGTCTAGCTAGTAACCATGGTTCCTGGGGACCCAGCTGTGCCCTGTGGTGTCTCCACGTGGCCGGTTGCTGTGTAAAGAGCAAAGCCACAGCAGCGGGTGGAGCAGAGGCGGGTTATCAGACCAGGCCGTGACGCGAGAGGGACGGTGATGACCAGCAATAGCAACGGGCAGCAAACCCAGCGAGGGCCGGAGCTCCTACCTGACGCCAGCCTGTGAGCCTGCAGAGCGAGGCAGAGAGCGAGGTAGCCGGGCAGAGCGGAGCTCACTGTGCAGCCGGGGGAGAACGAGGGAACCTTCCCCCTCATCGCAGCTTGGCCTGGGGAAGAGGAGAAACAACAAACCAGATGGCGAGTGAGTGTGACACAGGGACAGGGACACGGGCAGTGGGGAGGAGGGAACAAGCCTCACTGCTGCCGAACACACACCGGCAGGGAAGGGATTTCCCCCATCGGCCTTGTCTGCCCTGGCTCGGAGCTGGTTCGATGTCGCTGTGGCTAAAACCCCAGAGCTGCCGGTAGCCGTTCCACACCACGCGCACACCGTGGCAGTGGGGAGGAGATAAGACGTGTGTGGGGAGTGGGACAGGCTGTGGGGAGGAGATTCAGACAAACAGGCTTCGTCTGCACCAGCTCTAAGCTGGGATTCCATGGTTCAGTGGGTAAAATGCCGCAGCCAGTGTCAGCCTGTCCACACTAGTGCTTGCACCATGGCGACCATCTGTGGCACTGCATCAATGGCAACAATACCAGGATACAGGAAGGGACAAAGCCAGTGTAGACAAGGCCTGAGAGTGCAGGGGCCAGGGCTGGAAGTGGAGGGGCCATTTCAATATTAAATATAAAAGTATTGTTGGGGTGAAGAGGCCCCACCTTCCAGCCACACCTGTCCCAGGTGAGGGTTCTCTGGGGATCTCCCTACCAGCAGATCAGGCCCTGGCTCTGGTGATTTGGCGTGTCAGTGACTCACCCTCATTGTCTGCAGCACTGGTGCAAGGGCAGGGATGAATTCTTCACTCCTGGGATCTGCACCATCCAAACCGCTTTGACAGACACAGAGCTTCAGATAAAGTGACAGAGTCATTTGGCTCACGCTGCACCCAGGCATGCGACCCCTGCCAGGCTGTTGGTGGGTGTAAAACCCTCCCACCACCAGACTGTGGCTGTCCCAGTCTAGGGGAAGTTACAGGCGTAGTCTGGTTCTGGGAGGACATTACCCCCCTGCCCAGGCTGGCAGGGTTTGCATGCCTGGTGCACTGCCCTGTACAAATCGGTTAGCATTGGCCAGAGAGGGAGCCTGACCAGAGCTTCAGGGCGCAGACTCTTGCCCCCCTCTCCCCCAGTGACTCCCACTGATGGAGCTGGGGGAGGTAAAGCCCCTCCTGCCCTGGCAGAACCCGTAGGGTGGGCGGCTGTGGTAATGGCACCTGCCCTCCCTCGGGCAATGGCCCTGCAGCCTCTGGTGGGGCTGGGAGGGATTCATTGAATCTGGAACAAGGTTTTTCCTCTTCTCATTTTTCACCCCCTCCCTCTGGAACGTCACTTTAGTGACGCGGGTTCGGTGTTGTGGGCCCAGCATCACAGCACCAACTTCCAGGTGCCTCGCAGACGCCAGGGAGTCACAAAGCCTGAGGTAGGTGCCCAGGATCCTGTACAATGGACAGGGCGGGGGAGGTGCCTCAGGCTGCCATTCATCCATTCACAAAAGCCAGCAGGCTAAGGGGGGAGCTGCTGGTGCCTGAGCTGGCCCAGGGGAGGTGCCAGCCAGAGGGGAGCGTGCTAAGCCCCGCCCCTCTCTCAGACAGAGGCGCCTCGGTCTGGACTGCAGGGAGGTGCCCAGCTCTGGTAGCGACCCACAGCTGGGAACTGGCTTTGGAGCTGGGCACTTACACCATGTGTGCAAGAAGCTGGGGAAAGGAGGAGGTGCCCTTCCCTCCTAGCCTTTTAGCCCAGTCGTTAGCACACGCCTGCGGTGTGACAGGCTCCTGGTTCAAGTCCCCCTCTGCCTAAGGGGGAGAAGGGCTCTGAACAGGGATCTGCCATCTTGCACTGGAGTGCCTGAACCACTGGGCTACGGGGTATCTGCTCTAGGGCTCCCTCAGTCTGTCCGGTTGAAGCCGTTTCACTGTGTATAAATAATGAGAGAATCACTGGAGCTGGGGACTGGATCCTGGGTCTCCTACACCCTGGATGAGGGGCTTCAACCACCAGGTCACACAATCATACTCCAGTTTGTGTTCTCTCTCATTTGGGCCAGAGAAAGCGAGCACCCACACGCACGAGAATAACTCGATAGCCTGGTGCGTCGCGTGCTTACCCAGGATGTGAGAGACCCAGGATCCACTCCCCCGACTCCAGTCACTCTAATTATTTATCCTCAGAGCACCAGGAGAGAGTGAGGAAGCCCCACATCAGCACACCCCACACCTCAGTGGTTAAGGGCCTTACCTAAGAGGGGCTGGATCCAAGGTCAGATCCCTTCTACCCCTCAGGTACAGGGGGAATTTGAACAGGGTTCTCCCGCTAACCATGTGAGGACCCAAACCACTGGGCTAAGGGTTACGAGGGAAGGACTCTGCTTTTTGTGAACACTTGCCTGAGGTCCCCAATCCGGCAGGTGGCTGAAGGCTTGTCTTTGTCTTCCCCTGGTTTGTGAAGACTCTGGGCTCAGTTGGAGATGGGCGGGCATGTGGATGCTCAGAGGGAGGCAGCCGTGCACATTCCCAGAGGCAGAAACATCAGCACTGAGGGAACTGTTATTGCAAAAACTTAGGTGCTGAGTGAGTTCAGGCCCCTACAGGTTCAGCTGGAGTTTTGTGCATCTCAGTGGAGCCTAAAACTGGGACTTAGGTGACTAATCCCCAGGCTAAAGCACTTAACTCCTTTTGTGCAGCCAGGCCTTTATCACTAAGGGAGGGGGGAAGAAACACACATGCAGGCACGAGGCACATCAGCATAACATCACCTAAGGAAATTTACAAATGGACATTGTTTGCCAATTACATCTGATATTATTAAATAAAGCAGATGAGAGAACAAGCCCTGTGTCAGCATCCCTGTCTGTGTTCCAATGAGCAGAGAGATCTCTGAATTTACATGGACATTTCCACAGCCTTGTGTAATTTCAGGGGAAAGAGGTGCCAGTTTATCCCTGAGATCACTAGGAATGAGGCCTTTTGGCAGGAACAGCTCATCTAGAGCCGTGGTTCTCAACCAGGGGCATGCAGAGGTCTTCCAGGGGGTACAGCAACTCAACTCGATATTTGCTAGTTTTACAATAGGCTACGTAAGAAGCACTAGCGAAGTCAGTACACACTATAATTTCATATAGACAATGACTTGTTTGTACTGCTCTATGTACTGTACACTGAAATGAAAGTACAGTATTTATATTCCAATTGATTTATTTTATAATTATATGATAAAAAAGAGAAAGGAAGCAATTTTTCAGTAATGGTGTCTCATTTTGTAAGCAAGTCGTTTTTAAGTGAGGTGAAACTTGAGGGTAGGCAAGACAAATCAGACTCCTGAAAGGGGCACAGTTGTCTGGAAAGGTTGAGAGCCTCTGATCAAGAGAATAAGTGCTGTGAGTAAGGAAATAGACAGACTCGCCAGAGCGCAGAGCTCTCTTACCTGCAGAACCTTGGAAGACACTTCCCAGCTGTTTCTGTCTCTGCAGGGGGCTCCTGTCCACAGCCATTCTAGGGAGAGTTTGTATCAGTGATCGTTTCCCTTGCTGAGGCTGTCTCCTCCATTCCGTACAGGGAGTCCCGGAGCCCAGGGGCTGCAGACTGGACT
>ML681428.1:121570-170155 GCA_007922225.1 Emydura subglobosa
CAGGCAGGTGAATTGGAACTTCCAAGCGGACATCTTCATAGGCCACACACTCAGCACAAGACTTAATTCAGGAGGGCAACAATAAAATGCCGTCCGACACCGGCACACAGGTTAGCGGAGTGTCTGAGCAGGCAGGGTCAGTCAGCAGCTTCCAAGCTGACACCCTCATGTGCCCCAGACTCAGCACCCTTCCCCCAATCTTATGTCACACTTGTCCTAGTAGTAACTCCTTTGATGACTAAACCCCACCCGATTTTTGCACAGTACAGGGATCTTTGGCTTAGGTGAGAGGAGCCTTGCTGCAGAGCAAATAGGGAAGCTGAGAACATGAAAGAGTGAACGAAGTTCGAAGTTGGGAGAGAGTCTGGCAACCAGCTTGACCATAAAAGTTATTTTATTGCCAGGTATATAAAACTCATGACACTAGTAGCAATAGCCATACAAGGAGAGACAAACAAACCAAACGGTTACAATATTATATGGTTTCAATTGGGGTATTGGGGAAATCTAGCCCAAGTTTGAATACAAAAGTCAGGTTTAGAAAGTTATACCTGGAATGAGAGAGAGAGAGATCAAATTAAGTCTGAGGGGGAAAAGTGGGCTTAACCAAAGAGTCAGAGAGAGAGAGTTGGGGTCTCACTACTCAGCACAACTTGCACCGCTCAAAGGTTCCCAAGTAGACAGGCTGTTCAGCTTAGGGTCCAAAGCGCTTGAGACAGGTAGAGTCCCCAACACGATCAGAGAAGGTATTTCAGTCAGAAAAAGGTGACGTCCCAGTGGAACTGGTGCTGTGTTTGGATCCAAGCACTAGAACAGAAACTTAAACTTGTGTAAGGGTTTTTGTAGGGAAACAACAACGGTTCAAGGTTGAACACTAGATTTGTTTATGGGTAAACAATGGCTCAAGGGAGTTCACCAGACTTGTTTTGTTTAGGCTGGACAATAGGAACTGATCATTCCTTTCTCTGGGCGATGTTACTTCCAGGGAGCTCACAATACGATTTGGCAGATTCCATATTTTGCATACCAATAAAGGATTCATTATTAGAATTGATCTGATAACTGCTGAGCGGGTGTGTTCGGGCATGGGTTGATTAGCATCTGGAGCAGAGGTTCTCCCATCATGCCGTGATTTCCTGCTTCTCTGGTCCCAGAGTTCAGTGCGGTCCTTGCCTTGGAATCTCTGTTCTCTGCTCTGAATGCTAATGGAGGGGCCTCCCTATCCCATCTTCGATGCAAATGAGACTAGGGGAGTTACCTTAATCCTGTCACCCTTGCCTGGGGGGGTTTAGGTGTGTCTCCCACTGCATTGTAATTGCTTTTTGTAAGTCTTTAGCAATTTTGGTTCAAACAGAGGCGGGGGGAGGCTTGTCCTTCATGAGTCAGACAGGCTGGGTACTGTGCCCTGGTTCCCCAACACAGAGCTGACAGGTGACAAGTCCTTGCATTGAGTGAGTATCCCCACCATATCCTTTCTCCGTGGTACCGGGTCTGATCTTCAATCCATTGTAGCCACCACATCAGTCACTGGATCCAGCAAACCAACAGAACCAGACCAATTGCTAGTATAATTTGGAAACCGATGAACACCACTGTGACCTATCCGTGCCTAGGGTAGCTGCCTGAAAATGCCAAGGTCAGGGCAGGCTGTAAAAGGAGAGCAGATTCTCCCAGCACTGGTGGATTAAACTGAAGTCAGACTTCCCAACCAGCCACAAACAGTGCTTCTGATTCCCCACACCGGTTATCAAGAAGCCAAAATACAAATATACACAGCCCCCTTTACTGCATTGCAGTCTCTGGTTCCCAAGCAGCCACTACGACCAGTAAAGAGACCAGTTATTTAAAACTCTATGCTCTTTACCAAAAAGGTTTCTCCTGACCGCAAAGAGTCAGCCACAGTACCAGATCAATAGAAGTTTAGATCTTACCCAAAATACTATGCTGCCAGCCAATCCTTTAGTAACTAAAACGAAAGGTTTATTATATAAAAAGAAAGAAACAAACTATAAGAGAAATGTTAAAGGATTATAGCAATCAGATACATACAAATGATTTGAAAGTCCATATATATCAGGTTTCTAGAAGAATTGTGGCATTTGCAGGTTTGTATAACCCCTCTGGTATACATCCAGTACCTGGATGAGTCTCAGTCCTTTGTTTCAGTTCAGCTTCAGGTCAATTGTAGATGAGTTGATCCAGAGGTAGGCTGGAGACTGAAGACAAAATGGATGTGGTGCAGCTGCCTTTTATGTCCTTTGGCCTTTGCCATGCCGTTTGTGGAATTTTACAGGAATAAGATGGAGTCCAGAGTCACATGAGTAAGTCCTGGTGACTCATCAGGTATATCTCTGGCTTCTCCCCCTGGGCCCATTGTACCTGTGAATTTCTCAATGGGCCATTAAGCAGACTATTACTGCAGCCATCCTGTCTGGGGTGTGACCCAGACACAGCACAATTTGAAATACAGATATAGCAACCATATACATAACTTCCATTACACATATAACACGTGAACATAAACATCATCATCTTACTTAGCACATTATAGCATTTCTAATTGTACCTGACACGGCATATCTCATATGAATTATTATGATTTTGACATACCGATGGTAAACAATAGAATAAATGTCCCCTCCCCCTCCCCCTCCCATCCAGCCAGTGTGACAACCACAATGGGGTGAAGCATGATATTGAAAAACCTGTTGCACTGGGGATCCATCCAAGCAAAGTCTCCAACAGAAGTGATGGCCGGTATTTTTAACTGTAGCACGAAGCCTAGAGATCTCCTGGTTGTGGTGCTGGATCTCGAGTTTGCCATTCTCTCCCCAAGTTATGAGCCTTTGCAGCTCAGTGTGTAAAGCGGGATGAGTTAATAATTTCTTAATGGCAGTGAGACCCATTCCCAGTGAGATGGGAAACCTCCTTGTATAGCTCCAGGCAGGCATTCAAATATTGTATGGTCCATATAGGCACGGTAACCTGAATATCACAACTAACAACGGTGGTAACATTACAGAAACAGCGATTAATGTAAGGCACCATGGGTTGAATCCAGTGTCCATTAATCAATACAATATCACATCTCGTTCTCACACACACACATGTTCTACTATCATAGACAATAACCAATGCCCTCTCCTGGATAACATCGAAGGAACAGTGAGACCTATTCCCAAGTTGGGGGGAGAAGCATTCATCATGTTCCTCCCATGCTTGGTCTTCACAGATGTAATCCAAACCTTCTTTTCTCCTATACCCTTTTACATTCACCGTGTTCCACACCTTCTCTTTCTGCCAGGCCCAAGTGTTATGGTCTCTGGAGTACATTAGTGAGTGCTCATCAATCTGTAATCCCAGTGGGACTACTGGGTGGATTGCTCTAATTTCCTTGCCTGCCACAGTTATCAGGAATAACTGCAAGCTCTGCTGGTGGTGATTGTAAGAAGCATTTACTAATCTCCACCAGGGCTGGAGGGCTAATTCTTCCTCCTTTGCATGGGGCCGAATCAAGTGGATTGCCTCCATGGAAATTTGCCCCGCTGTGGCCTGCCGAATCATTCCCCTGATTACGTTCTGGGTGAGAGCCTGAGCTTGCTCACATGCTGAAGCCAATGAGACATTATTTTGGAGGGACTGTACCCCACACATCATTAACACTTCATCTCATTCTATGAGACCTTCCCACCCAGAAAATACCTTACTTATTAACTGCTGTTCCTCACTTAACTGCTTCAAAGATGCTGTTAATGGGGTTCCCATTTCCCCTATATTTTCAGTGGCATAGGATAGTTTATTAGCCAGAACTTCTATATTTGCAACATCAATTAAAGATACTCCTGCTCCCACAGGTGCAATCCAAGCACTTCATTCCGTTTTTATTCTATTTATATGTTTGGCCCCTTGCCACATTTTTACCCATTCACCCCCAACCTCTATGGCTAGTTCCAGTCAAGGGAGCACATGCAGGTGCAATGTGAGAGATATTCATGCCTTCTAAGTGGATTTGAACCTCCTTCAGAGAAGTCTGAGGTTGAAGAACCAATTCTTTTTGTTGATCCACATGTTCAACACATGGAGTCCTGAAATTGGGGCTCTTAAACATTGAAGGGAAGCGAGGCTTGTGATCAGGGAGTCAAAATTTAAAACTATATTTTGTTGTTGGCCCATTTCCACCCTGTACAATCCAGGCTCCTGGAATCCCTCAGAAATGGCAATGTGCCCATAGAATTTAAACCAAATTGTTGGCATGAGCTTGTCACAGTGTGTGTCCTTTAGTGGAACTACCCAGTCTGGGGGACCTTGCTGGAGCAGGTCATGTCCGGCTACAGCCCAGTTCAGGGGTTCCCAGTTCACGAGGAACCGTGTGATATTTTTGCCTGCTGGTGTGATCAGGGACAGCTGCAGTTCATCTCCTGGAAGCGGAGCTATCTGGGTTCCAACAACAATGATGACACGAGTGTGTGGTCGCTCTCCAAACAGCATAGGAAACCAGGGCTATCTTGCACCCTCCACTGCTCCTGCCACCCAGGATGCTGTCACTGGTTGCTTTTGATGGTGTACGTCCCTCTCGAGTCCACACTGGTTTACAGAAGAATGGGATGGAGTCGGGTGTGGCCTTAATGTCATAACAGAGCTGGAGTGGCTCCATGCTGGCACTCTGTGTGCAATTGGCAACTCTGTGCCAGGGGCAGCCCGAGGAGTTGTCAGGAGTGTAGAACTGGTAGCGACGCTGCAGGGCCAGGGGGTTGCTCCCATTCCCATAGAGTCCATGCATGTGTCTCCGCAATTTTACCTCTTGAGTTCCGGCTGGCAAACACCTCCAGAGGTGCAGAGGGATCGCCGATTCAGCATGGAGCCTGTACAACATCAGACCCCAGATAGCAGGGTTCTGGTGTAGTGGTGGTATGTCATGGCTCATGTTTGGGAACTGTGAAGGGTGGAGAAGAGAAAAACAAACTCCCACACTACCCCCGTATATACACTGGGACCAACAGTTCAGGGCAAAAGTGGAGCAGTGACCTACGAGAGGGTGGCCATAATAAGTCGAGGACTTTTCTGGCCTTTTTCTGCCTCAACATCGGGGTAGGCACTGACAAGTATTTTCCAATGACCCAAAGCCATTCCTTCTTGCTAGCCAAGAAAGGTGGCCAGCAGGATGGAGAAGACTATAACAATCTTTGAGAGTCAGGAGATTTACCCTTCCATCCTTAGAGCTGTGAGACATGAAAACATTTCTGCCACGGTCTCCCACTTTTCCCATTCAGGATTTCGACCTGATAAACACTGTGGCTGGCCTGGTTCACAATAATGCAGGGGCTATCCCAGATGTGTGTCAAAGAGTGCTCCGTTGCTGAAAACTTCCTGTACATTATTGGTTGGCCTAATTCCCATATCAAAGGAGGATGTTCTCAACCTAGTTTTTTGTCTGTGTTTTACTGTACTATGCCCAGCTATGCTCCCACTTGCATGTGTAGAGCAGCTATTGTTTCCAGTAGGGTTTGTACCCATTCATCTGCCACCACCTGCCCTTCCCAGGCACTAGGCAGTTCCACTCCGAACCACCAACTCTCAGGCATGCACATTTGCCTTCCAGTCATAACTGTAAAGGGAGTGTACCCACGTATCATCTTAGAGCTTCTTAGAGCCATTGAGATGACTGGTAGCTTTTCATCCCAGTCCCTCCCTGAGCTTTTTACCTGGTTTCTCAAAGCTTCCTTTAGAGAGCGATTGGTTCGTTCAACTTGACCAGAGGACTCAGAGTGTCCAGCTGTGTGGAAACGTTGTTTAATGCCTAAAGCCTTGCATAGGTCTTGCATAACGTCTCCCACAAAGTGGGATCCCAAGTCTGAATCAATTACTCTGGGAATTCCCATTCTCAAGAAAACTATGTAAAGGGCTGCTCAGCTGTGAGAGAGGCAGTGTTGGTTTTAGTAGGGATGGCTTCCAGCCATTTGGAGAAGGGATCTACTATTACCAGGCAGTATTTATTCCCTCTCCTGGTGTTGGGCAAAGGGCGTATGTAATCTATCTGAATCTGGGATCATGGACCCTCTATTCTTTGATGCCCTAGTGCATTCTTTTGATCCTGGAAATCAGCATTAACCATGGTGCACAATAGGCAATTATCACACCATTGATCTATATTGGCTTTCATGCCTGGTCACCAGCCTGTATCTTTAACACTGTTCAAAGTATCATTTTTCCCTCTATGCCCTTGCTCTTGCACAAACTGAATCAGGTCTCCTCATACCTGGCTGGGACTATGCAGTGCCTTCGACCACCTGCATCCACTACCCATGAGACATCTCCAAACTGCTCAGTCCTCTATTTGCCTGAGAGATCTTTCCCTGCCTTGGCTAAGGACTGGATCTCTGTATCCCCATCATGAAGGGTACTTAAGTCCAAGGTATCTATTCCTTTGCCTAAAGTTTTTCCCCGGGTAGTCACTGCCTCTATTTGCTCTACCTGGTCTATGTCTCCAGTGTGATTAATTGTAGCAGCAGCTTTGGCTAAGGCATCAGCTCTATTGTTCCAGTGAGCTTCTTCTGAGTGATTTTTCTGATGCCTCTTTGTGTGAGTCACCCAGGTGTCTCCAGTTCTTTCCTGGACCAGATTAGCAATTTGTCTCTATTTATCTGAATGAGAAATGGACGTCTCATTGGCGGCTACCATTCCTCTATCCAGCCAAAGGGGGAGCCACACTGTGATGGCTCTGGCTGTCCAATCAGAGTCAGTGTAAATAGCAACAGACGTGTCCGAGATTCATAAGCTAGGATGGGTCTAACTGCCTCCACTTTGGCTGCTTGGGCAGAGTGGGGGTGAGCTGGTCCTTGGAGCGTCTCTCCATCATTTACATGGATGGCTCCGTACCGTGTTTGGGGATGTTACCTGGCAGCTCTGTGTTCTTGGGGAACCAGGGTGCAAAACCCCCACTCTCTCTGGCTCACAAAAAATCCCCCCCGCCCCCACACACCAGCCCCTGCTTGAACCAGAAACCAAAGGCATCTCAATATGAAAAGGCAGTGGACACACCTAAAACCCTCCCAACAAGGGTGATACAACTCCCCTAGCCTCATCTACATCAAATATGTTAAAAGGAGGCATCTCAATTAGCACATCGAATGGAGAACAGAAGCCTCATCTACATCAAAGATGGAACAAGAATTACCATAGCGTATGGAGAAGCAACCTCCAAAGCAGGGACTGCACTGAACTCTGGGATTGACAAAGCAGGGACTCACTGCATGATGGGAGATCTCTGCTCTTGATGTAAATGAACTCCCACCTGCACACATCCAGCTCCTCTGTTATCAGACCATTCTAGTTATTGATATCCAAAACACTGAATCTTCCTGGTTGCATTGTGAGCTCCCTCAAGGAACACTGCCCATAGCCAGGAATGATCAGCTCCTTTTGTCCAGCATATAGAAAACTACTCTGGGATACTTCATTGAGACATTGTTTACCCATAAACAAACATGGTTATCTACAAAAACCCCTACCCAAGTTCAAACCCTTGTTCTGATGCTTCGATCTAAAATGCTGCATCAGATCCATTGGAACCCCTCTTCCTGAATGATCGTGTTGGGAGCTCTGCCTGTCTCAAGCGCTCCAGACCCTAAGCTGAACAGCCTGTCTCCTAGGAAACTTTGAGCTGCACGGAGTGGTGATACCCCCCTTCTTCCTCCAACACACACACTCTCTCTCTCTCTCTCTCTCTCTCCCCCCCTCTCTCTCTCTCTTTCAGTCCAGGTATAACTTCCTACTTTTGTAATCAAACCTGGCCTAGCTTCTCCAATACCCCAACTGCAATTGTGTAGTATTGTAAGCATTGATTTTTTTTCTCCTTGTATGGTATTACTATTAGTATCATAAGTTTTATATACCTAGCAATAAAATAACTGTTATAATCAAGCTGGTTGCCACTCTCTCCAAACTGCCTTTACTCCTTTGTGTTCTTCTTGCTCTGCAGCAACGCTTCTTTTACCTAAGCCCAAAAATCCTATGGGGTTTGCTCATGAAGGGTGTTACTGCTAGAATAATTATAGAGTGAGGGGGGAGGTAGCTGAGAAGTGCTGCTCTGCCTAGGTTACGGAGTCCAGCGGCATATAAGGGTAGCAGCTGAAAGTGTTGTTTGACCCAGCCTGATTGAGTTCAGGGGCATATAAGGGTGGCAGCTGAAAGTGCTGTGTCACCCAGCCTGCTGAGTTCAGGGACACATAGGGGATCAGCTGAGAGTGCTGATAGCCCAAACTGCTCAGACACACTCGGTTAATCTGGAATGTGTGTGTGTATCTGTGTGGGGGTTATTTAAATCTGGGGCTGGAGGAACCCAGCCCGGAAAACCTTAGGTCCTGCAGGATAACTCCATTGGGAGGGGACTTGTAGCCATATGAACACACAAGTAACACAAGCAGTACATTAATAGAATCACACCCCTAGAATCACACCCCCTCCAGGAAGGTAACCCCAATAAATGAGCATACCCCAAGGTGATGGGCTAATCTGGTAACAGGGATGACCCATATGGTAGAAACATGATCCATCTGTAAACCAAATTACAAACCCCTTCTGTTTCACGTCTGCAAGCCTCTTGACTCCCTTGACTGGCCACTCAAGGGGGAGGGGAGCAAGTATTCTCCTCTCCTTCTATAATTAGCCCCTATGGGGATGGCGACATGGCTTTCTCTTTTTAAAACTTTACTCCCCGATATACCAGAGTGAGGGTCCACTGTGCAGTGCCAGGGTTAGAGACTTGGCCATCCTGTATTTTCCCCGATATGATGTACTTGAGGAGGGAATGCACAGTCTGAACAATCACCTTTGACCCTCCAAAAATAAATTCCCAATATGTGAGGTTCCAGACCAAGGCAAGGCATTCCTTTTCATAGGGGGAAAAGCCTTGCTCTGTGTGATCCAGGAGCCTAGAGGCATGGGCGATGACTCTGAGCTTTTCACATTGCCTTTGATTGAGAGTGGCTCCGATGCTTGTCTCTGAGGAGGCCAATGGAATCACAAAGGGCAGGGCAGGGTCAGGATAAGGCAGGGCAGGAGCACTAGCCAAATCTTGTTTCAAGGTGTCCAGTGCAGTCTGTTGGTTGGGTCCCCATTCCCAAATCCTGTCTTTCTTTCATAATTGGTACAGAGGCTTGGCTTTGTCAGAGAACATTTCAGTGAACTCTTTGGAGAAATTAAAAGTTCCCAAGAGAGCTCATAAGGAGTGCATGTTGGTGGGAGTAGGTAGCTTTCTTATTGTTTTTCTCCTTTGCTGATCAGAAGTCCGGCCATCTTCCCCAAGACACACCCCCAGGTATTTCACTTGTTGCTGTATAACTGAACCTTTTCTCTATTTACCTTAAATCCTGTTTCCTGTACTATAGTTAGCATCTCCCTAGTGATTTCTCTGTTCATTTCCAAAGTGAGGATGGGTATCAAAATGTCATCCAGATATGAAATTATGTGTGAGTGGTGTTCAGGGCGCAAAAGATTCCACATTTTAGTGACATGGTCATGACAAATAGTAAAGGAGGAAAGGAAGCCTCGGGGAGTTCTGGTGAAGGTGTATTGTTGTCCCCTATAGGTAAAAGCAAACTTATACCAACAGGAGGGATGGAAAGGTATAGCCATGAAAGCATTAGCCAAATCAATCACAGAGAACCCTTTTGAGTCAGCTGATACCACCGTTACAATCTCATTGTATTTAGCTACTACAGGGGCTGCTGCAGGGGTGGCCACATTCAAAAACCTTTTAATGTAGTCACTTAAATCTCCAACACAGTATTGCTCTAAAAATCTTAATTTTAAGGCATGACTCTTAGCTCTTTATGGCACAGTCCTCCAATTATTCTAATCACGATTCTTAATTTAAAAGTTATAGGAGGTTACCAAATATTCTATGACAGTGTGACCTTGCTAAAGGAGCTTGGTCTGATAGAAAAAGGAAGACAAAGCTTGCTCAGGTCTGTGCCTCAGTTTCCCAACTCTGGAGCAATACTCAAGAATTACCTTGTGATTAGAGTTATGTTCTTCCCTCATTCTCCACCAATTTTGTTACCAGATTTGCCCGTCACCTTGGGATGTGCTCATTTATTCAGGTTACGTTTCGGGGTCTCTGTAATTTTATCAATGTGCTGCTTGTGTCACTGGTGTTTCTATATCGATCTCCATTTCTCTCTTCTGCAAATGCCTGTCTCCCAATGGAGCTATCTTGCAGGGCTTAGTTCAATAGGGCTGGGTTCCTCCTGCCCCAGAATCATTCAAAAACACTCCCAAACACAGAGCACACCTGAGCAGTCAGGGTCAATCAGCACTCCCAAGCTGACACCCTCATATGCCATAGACTCAGGACCCCCGCCCTGCACCTTATGTCATACCTGTCCTAATAGGAGCTCCACTGATGAGCAAACCCTACGGGATTTTTGGCGTTTCAGGGATCGTTGGCTTAGGTAAGAGGAACCTTGCTACAAAGCAAATAGGGAAGCGAAGAGCAGGAAACAGTAAATGAAGTTCAGAGAGAGTCTGGCAACCAGCTTGACCATAAAAGTTATTTTACTTCAAGAGATATAAAACTTATGATACTAGTAGTAATAGTCATACAAGGAGAGACAAACAAGGCAAATTGTTACAAAATTAAAAGGTTTCAGTTGGGATACTGGGGAAATCTAGCCCAAGTTCGATTACAAAAGTCAGTTTAAAAAGTTAAAAAAGGTTTAAAAAGTTATAGAGGAGTAAGAGAGAGAGAAGGGGAGAGAGATCAAATTACGTCTGAGGGGTAAAAGTAGATTTAACCAAAGAGAGTGTGTGAGTGAGTGAGTGAGAGAGAGAGAGAGAGAGTTGGGGTATCACCACTCAGTGCAGCTTGAATCGGTCGAGGTTCCCAGGTAGACAGGCTGTTCAGCTTAGGGTATGAAGTGCTTGAGACAAGTAGAATCCCCAACACAATCAGTGAAGGTCTGTCAGTCAGAAAAAGGTGAAGTCCCAGTGGAACTGGTGCAGCGTTTGGATCCAAGCACTAGAACAGAATTTTGAACTTGGGTAGGGGTTTTTGTAGGGAAGAAACAATGGTTCAAGGGAGAACATTAGATTTGTTGATGGGTAAACAATGACTCAAGGGAGTTCCCCAGACCTGTTTTCTTTTGGCTGGACAGTAGGAACTGACCATTCCTGGCTCTGGGCAATGTTACTCCAAGGGAGGTCACAAAGCAATCAGGCAGATTCAGTATTTGGATGCCAATAGAAGGTTCATTATTAGAACTGTTCTGATAACTGCTGAGCTGGGTGTGTGCAGGGGTAGGGTCATTAACATCTGGATCAGAGATCTCCCATGATGCTGTGCTTCCCTGCTTCTCTGGTCCCAGAGTTCAGTGCGGTCCCTGCCTTGGAAGCTCTGTTCTCTGCTCTGAATGCTAATGGAGGGGCCTCCCTGTCCCATCTTTGATGCAAATGAGGCTAGGGGAGTTCCTTAATCCTGTCACCCTTGTCCGGAGGGGTTTAGGTGTGTCTCCCACTGCATTTTCATTGTTTTTTGTAAGTCTTTCTTCTGATCAGTTCTGGTTCAGACAGAGGTGGTGGGGGGAGAGGGGGAGTCCCTCATGAGTCAGACAGGCTATGTACAGTGCCAGACTTCCTCAGGAATACAGAGCTGGCTGGTAACAGAGTCAGGCACCTACCTTATGCAGGCACTTTTGAAATTCCCACTAGGCTCCTCCTGTCTGCATCTTTAAGTGCAAAAATAGCTTTGCAAATCTGGCACAGAGACTAAAGGGCAGATTTGGGAAGGTCTGTAGGCACCTAAAAATGCAGTTAGATGTCTAGGGGGATTTTCCAAGCACCTAAGTGCTTAATTCCCATTGGAAGCCAGGTGCCCATGCACCTTTAAAAATTGCACTAGGCGCCTATCTGCATCTTTAGACATCAGAGTAACTTCAAAACTCTGGGCCTAAGTGACTTGACTAAAATCACAGAGGGAGTCTGTAGCAGAGCAGGGAATGATGCAGTCTGACCCTGAAATTCCCTTAAGAGCCACAGCAGAAGCATCTCAGAGACCCTCAGCTCTGTCAGTGCAGGCAGCTGAGGGTTTAATTATCGTTTCCTGTCAGTGTCTTTCTGGGAAAGACACGCTCAGCGTTACCGTGACCTTGCCCAATGCCCTGTCATCAGCCAATATTTCAATGATGCACCATAAAAAAGGAGAGTCTGACCCCAGAGGCTCCCATTGGACACCGCTCCCCTCTGCAGCTCAGTAAACGGCTGTTTATTGCTCTTACCCTTTGTACCACCCTCCCCAGCTGCACCTTTCTGCAGCTATTAATGCAGGGCGTTATCTCAACTGGATCATAAACGATGTGGGAGGGGAGAATGCCATGGAAAATGCTGGGTAGATCTGAACATTAACTAAGGTTTCCTGGTATCTTTCACCCTGAATATTTAAATACTGTTTTTCTCTTTTATTGTCACCAGACTGAGCCTATTTTCTAGGAAAAATATTATGTGGCCACAGAAAAAAAGAGCCGATAAAATCCCACTGTTCATTTCTCTGTTCTCCTTTCTCTTCACTTACCTGGGGTTTGCCTGAGACTGACCTGGCACCTGGTTCGGGCTGGGCTGTGACGTCAGACTCAGGAACAGTCGAATTCCCAGTGTCCTTCAGCGTCACTCAGGTCAGCCCAAGGGCTGTTGTTACCTTCGTACATTCCCAGTTTCAGGGCCGGGATGGGGGAAACCCAGAGGAGATTTAGTAGAGGAGGCAGAACTCTGTGAGCTCAGCGCAGTGTCCAGCTGTAACAATGGACCAGGGGTTGCTGGGACCCTAACAATGCGCAGTGCCATATACAGGTGATGAGATGAGCACCAGGGCCAGATCCAACGGCCAATGGGACTCTGAGCATTGACTGCAGGGGGCACCAGATCAGGCTCCAAGGCCCAGAGAGTTTCAGACAGGTGAGAACTAACGGATAGAAACGTCGGGCTGGAAGGGCCCTCGAGAAGTCACCAAGTCCAGACCCTTGCGCTGAGCCAGAGCCCAGTGCACCTGACTGTCAGGGCTTTCCCTGGTCTCTGGGTGGAGTGGGGAATGAGTACCCTCAAACCATGCTCTATCCAGACCTCATTGTGCTGCTAACACGAGGTGATCCTGGCCAATGCAAGGGTAGCAGAGAACAGAGGGAGTGTCTAAGCCAGCCAGGACAGAGGGCTATCCAGCCTGCTTTTGAAATCCTCCAGTGAAAGAGCTTCCAGAACCACCCTAGGCAGCCTGTGCCAGTGTCCCACTGTTCTAATGGTTAGGAAGTTTTTCCTGGGATTTAATCTAAATCTGCCGTGCTGTAGTTTGAAGCCATCGCCTCTTGTCCTGCCGTCTGTCACATGAGAGAACAACTATTGTCCATCTTTTTTATGGCAGCCTTTCAAGCATTTGAAGACCACTCTCATGTCCCCCCTTAATCTCCTCTTTTCCAAACACACCCCGGCCCTTCAGCCTTTGCTGACATGGCTTACAGCATTCCAGCCCTTTGATCATCTTTGTCGCTCGCCTCTGGATCCTTTCCAGTTTCTCTACAAACTTTCTATACATTGGTGACCAAAACTGGACACAGAACAGCAGCTGAGGCGTAACCAGCTCCGAGTTGAGCGGTACTATCACTTCCTGTGACATACATGCCATGCCTCTGTTAAGGCAACCTAAAATTATTTTTGCTTTTTTTGCAAGAGCCTCGCGTTGCTGACTCATGGTACGGTTGGGATCCACCACAGCTCCCAGATCCTTCTCAGAAGTGCTGCTGCCACGCCAGTTATGCCCCGTTCTGTATTTGTGCATTTGGGGTTCAAGCTTGCTGCAAAGGGGTCAGGCAGAGGCAGCACATCCAGTGGTCAGAGAAGGAGATCTCTGGCCCTATTTACAGCTCATCTAGTGGCTACCTGCCCTGTCAAGTTTCCCCCGATATGCTGAGATGGACGTGTCAGTCCCCAGGAGCTCAGTAATTCCCTCTAGTACCTTCCCTTACCCCAAACCATCTCCTCTGTCCATGTTTTTACCCGGGGCCCTCTGGGACCCCTCTCCGTCGAAGTGGTGCTGCGTTACTCTGAGGTGGGGTTAGCGATGAAGGAGCCAGCCTGGGCCATAGAACTGTCACCACATTGGTTTATTCCCCCACTGGCTGTTACTGGTTATCAGTATCAGTGACTGGTACATAGCGCCCAGGAGCCCCCGTCACAGACGTGTAACAAAGAGACGTGCACAGCCCAGAGAGCTACAATCTTCACCATGGAGGGAACATGAGTGACGGGGACTCCCAGTGCAGCTGTGGGCAGGGAGGATGAGGAAATAATAAACCAAACTGGACGGTGCGTGCTCACCACACTGATTTTTCTCTTAGGAGCAGAGAAAACCAGGCCCCAGCCCTAGAAAATAACAGAATGTGCTTGTTGGTTCCAGTCACTGTGTAATGATCAAATGCGAACACAAAATGGAAAGTGAGTGTAAAGACAGGCCAGTGGGACATCTGTTATTCCCTGGGAAGCCCTGTGCTAGTCTCAGACCCTCAAACTCTTGGATTTTCTTTCCTATCTTCCTCCCGCATTTTTAAGGACCTGCAGGACAGCCCCTGCGATGGGTGCACTTTACTCACAGCCTGCTTAGTGTGGTATTATTCCTGATGTTTCTCCAGCAGTGAGACTTCAGATGATCCCAGCCCTGCCAGAATTAATAGAGTCAGAGATTTGAAAACCTGAAGGACCCTTAGATTTAGTCTGACCCCCTTTGTAACACAGGCCAGTGAATTTCACCTAGTTCCTGAGCCCAATAACCTGTGTTTGACTAAAGCCTCCTTTCAGAAAGGAACCAGTCTGGACTGGAAGACATTTAAAGGATAAGTGCTACATTGGCACAGCTGTGCCGCTGTAATGCTTCCAGTGAAGACACTCTAAGCCAACACGAGAACACTCTCCTGGCAGCAGAATTACTGCACCTCTGTGAGCACCATTATGGACAGTGCTTAGGTTGCTGTAACTTGTGTTGCTGGATTGTGTGTGTGTCTTTTTCACACCCCTGTGCGACGTAGGTTAACTCTATGTAAGCAGTCGTGTAGACCCGCCCTGAGGGCTGGAGGATCGGCCTCCTGAGGAGTTTGTTAATCACCTGCACTGTTAACAGTTGTGCCTTATTTCTAGTTTGAATGTGTCTGGCTTCAGCTTCCAGCCATTGGTTCTTGTTCTGCCTTTCTCCACTAGAGCCCAGAGCCCTTTAGTGCCCCATGTTTTCTCCCCTCCGAGGCCCATAAACACCAAGATCAAGTCACCCGTCCCCCTTCCTTTTGACAAACTAACCAGACTGAGCATTTCTGTCTGTCCCTGGAGGGCATTTCCTCCAGCCCTGCAATCAGATCTGTGCCTCTTTTCTGCACCCTCTCCTGGGCGCAGTGTCCCAGTGTTTGTCTCAGCAGAGCCGAGCACAGAGATAAAATCCCCTCCCTGCTCCTGCTCCCTGGCGAGGGGGTGTCTGGCCAAGCCGCTTCTCCGCCTTTTCTGTCATTCCTCCTCTTCACTCAATCAGTTCCTCTCCCCCTTTCTTCTGTTTTACCTTCTCCTCTTTCTCCTCCAGGCCCCTCCCTTCTCTTCACCTCACCCTGTCACTGAGGAGGGCAGAACCCAGCAGCGGCCCCTCCCACGAGTCACAGCAGAGCACAGCAGGTGGGGGAAGGAGACACAGAAGGACTGAGAGCCCAGCAGCCATGGAGGTAGCTGCTCCACCAGGGAGTGGGAAATGCAAGACTGCGAGTCCGGCACCGCCGGCCACAACCTCTTTAGCTGGGAGTGAGCTAGATGATGCCATTTGTCAAATTTGTCAGGATTATTTGACAGACCCAGTGACTATAGAGTGTGAGCACAACTTCTGCCGGGCCTGCATCACCCAGCACTGGGAGGGAGAGAAGACACCCTCCTGTCCACGGTGCGGGGAAACGGTCCTGAAAAGAGACTTCAGGTCTAATGTGCAACTGGGCCGCTTAGTGCAAACCATCCAACAAGTGGGGTTAAACCCCGGGAAGAGGAGAAGGGCGGCGGGGAATGTGTGTGCGGAGCACGGGAAGGAGCTCGCCTGGTTCTGTAAGGAGGATGCAGCATCCCTGTGCACGGACTGCAAAGTCTCCCCGGCGCACCGCTCTCACGCTGTGATCCCCATGGCACAGGCTGCCCACCAGCCCCAGGTAGGGGATGAGCCGCGATGACCCATTGTCTGCTCTGTCTGACTGCAGGGAACCTAACTCTGGCCAGGTTCGGGCTGCTCAGTGGCTACCGAGGGTCTCCAGTGCGGGGCTGATGCTTGTATTTGTCACCCCCCACCCCTTCTCATAGCAACACTTGAGCTGTGGGGCTACTTCCCGGGCAGAAGCCAGACAAGCTGAATCCAGGGCAGGAAGCAGCCACCAGGGAGCTTTTGCTTCCTCTGCTGCTGCTGCTGCTGCTGCTGCCTCTTCCCAGCCTCTCTTCTTCCCGTGGCTCCCCCACATGACTTCCCACTTGCTGCTGCAGCTGCTTCACTTTGCGCTGGGCTCCAGCAGCCCCTGCTCTGCTTCCTCCTCCCTTCTGGCTTTTTCCTTCCCTTCTCTCTGTCTTCCCCTTTCTTCTCCCCACCCTTTCCTTCTTTCCTTCCTTTATTTTTTCTTCCTTCTGCCTCTTCTTTTGTCCCTTCCCTCCCCTCTCCTCCTGTCTCTCCTTCACCCTCCCCCACCACTGATCAGTGCTGCCTTCAAGGGTGATTTCCCTGTCACCCCCTCCTCCACTCCAGTCAGTCAGTGCAGCCCAAGGAACAGAGACACTTGGGAGCTGATTCTTGAGTTACTTTTGTTCCCCCCATTGCCCCATTAGGGAAAGTCCCGAGTCCACCCTCATCCCCCCTCCCCACCCCTGTTAGAGTTCAGGGTCCCCCTAGCTAGTTTCCTTGCAGGAGACTAAGGGGCAGGGGGTTAGTCCATGCCAGGGAAGCCCAACCTGGCTAGCGTGTGAGCCCCAGAGCAGCCAGGAGGATATTGGTGAGGGCCAGGTAGCCTGGCCAGCCCTCCCACCGGGATGGTGCCCAGGGGCCTGGCTGCAGAGCTGCTAGTGTCGGTGTATGACTCTGGGCTGGGAAGAGGGTTTGTACCTGTAAGTGCTGTGCACCCACGGGGAATGGGCACTGGGTGGTTTGTCACATGGTTTTATTAAATTATCGATTATTGATAGTTTCCTATTTCTCCTTTCAGGGGGAGGCAAACACACCGAGCAGGTACTGTGCATGCATTTGCCTTTTTCATTTCCCTCACACCCCTGTTAGCTGCACTGCAGAATTACTGCACTGAACAGTTGAGCTGAAAGATGACGAGAATGTCTTCTCTGTAGGAGTGAAGATGGGAATGTGCAGGGTCAGGAAGCCATTTCTACTGGACGGCAGGAGCTCGGAGGTAATTACGCCGATCTCACATTCAGCAGTGCCTACCCCAGCGCCCAGAACTCGTGAGTCAGCTCCAAACACGTGACAAGCCTGGCTTACAAACATCACACGATGTTCAACACAAACAATTGTGCCACCTCAGTTTTGAAGATTTAAGGGAATTCCAGCCACCCCATTCCCCACTCCCTGCCTCCACAATGTGTGTGTGGCCTTCCAGGATGCAGGTCTGGTCTTGAGAACAGGCATAGAAATGTGAGCATCTCCTGGAGCATCTCAAATGGTGGAGGTGTTGGTAGCTCTCCAGGTTTGTGTTCAGACTGCACAGGTGGGGGTTGTTCACAGACCTTCATGTGCAAAGGCTTAGGCTGAGATCATGAGATTAGAGAGGCAGGATGGTCCAGTGGTTACAGCAGTAGCCTGCTGTGCCACAGATGTCCTGCAGGACGTTGGGTGAGTTACTTAGGGACAAATTATTAAAGCTGTTTAGATGCCTAAAGAAACAAATTAGGGCCTAGCAGGATTTTCAGACGTGCCCACATGCCATTGATTTCAATAGGAGTTAGGCACCTAGTTGCTTTTGAAAATCCTACTTGGCAGCTATCTGAATCTTTGAGTGCCTCAATCCATTTAGAAAGCCTGTCCCTCTGTGACTCCAGTCCTTGTCTGTACAATGGGGATAATAGTAGGGCTCCAGCTCACAGAAGGGTTGTGAGCATAAATACACAAAAGATTGTGAGGTTGTGAGGAACCCAGACACTATGATAATGAGGCCATATAGGTATCTAAAACTGAGCATGGCACCAGAAGAGTTCAGTCTCCAGTCAAAGCATTCTGCTTAACACCAGAGATGTGTGTTTAATGCTAAAGAGATGTGGGCAATGTTTTCCACACTGCTGTGATGGAGTTACATCTGTTTGGGTGACCCTGAGTGTGGTTTGCAAGAGTGATTTGGAAAAGCTGAACTTCTGGGTGGTTTTAGTTAAAGCTGAATCTTGACTTTGAATTTCCATGGTTTTTAAACTTTGATTTCTCAAAATCTAAACTTGATTTTAATGCTCTTTTGAAAAAAGTGTCTGGCATGTCTGCTCAACCTTCCCTGAAACGGAGAGAAACGGTCTGTGTGTGATAATAATTAGCTACCCTGTTTTTAGTGTTGGTTCTAACTAGGGAGCTAGATAACTGACAGGCACATTTCCACATTTTCTGTGATGACCTAGATAAACCCCGAGTGGACTGAAGTAGCTCCATGTGAAATGTTCGTCCATTTGGAAGGCAGCATGAGACCTAGACCCAACTGAGATCCTGCTTAGGTCCCATTTTGAGACTCTATATGGGACGTAAGGGCCTAGGCCTTGTGCTGGTCCCCTGTGAAAAGGAGAAGTCCGTCCTTTCTGAATGATTCTGAAGTGAAAGAGAGCTCTAGATACCGTGGGGCACTCAGAAAGTTGTTCTTTTCCCCATGACTTAACTTTTGTGTCCAGTGTTAGTCCCCCCTTCTCTCAGGGTGTTTTTAGTAAAACTCAGGGACAGGTCATGGGCTTCCCTGAATTTTCTTTATTGCCCGTGATCAGTCCCTGACTTTTACTAAAAACACCCCCTGCCCGCTCTGTCGATTCCCTGTAATTCCACTTATGTTCACCAGGTGGCATGACTTTGTGAATACTGTTCACCAAGCTGTGTATGCACTGCAGATTCCCTTGTCTTCGGCACTCAGCTAGTCCCATAAATGAACTGCTCTGTCACATTCCTGAGTGGGTCCCTCTCACACCCTCCTGTACAAGCTGTTCTCGGTGGTATAAATAATTAAATAGTCAAAAACACAGAGACTGGGACCCAGGTGCTCACCCCTCCCTCCCCAGTGACTGTCATAATCCCTGGCCTACAGAGTAATTCACACTTGCTTTCTTGGTCCACAAGTATGAAGGTAGATCAGTATTTTATAAGTATCGTCTAAGGCCTGGGGAAACCAGCTCTGGGGATAAAAGGGGAACTTTTTTCATTCCATGGCCTCCATGCTGAGATGGACAGGAGATTCCCATGTTTCATGTTAGAGTAGGGGTGGCTAACCAGTCAGAGACGAAGAGCCAAAAAATAGCTATAGATACCGCAAAGTGCCACATTTACCTTACCGTCTGTTGAACATTTGCGCTGATCTGTCAATTTTGGTGGCAGCTTGTCAATTTCAAAGAGCAAAGGGCCACATGCAAAGAGCCGCATGGGGCTCGCGAGCCACGGGTTGGCCACCCCTGGTCTAAGGTATATGAAGTACTTCAGCATGTAAAGGTGACAGCCCTGCCATAGTTCAGGTTTAGATCCGGTTTCTGTTTAAAGCTGGTCTGTCCTAAGTGTTGTAAAACCTGCACAGTTACTTGGATTCCCTTACACAACGTGTGGCTCATGGGGGCATAGGTTTCTATTACTGGTCCAAATTTGGGGCCATTTGACCTCCCCCCAAAAATCCAGCTGTTCTTCAAGTTGACAGATTTAGGCAGCCAATTTTTGCTCATAGCGAGAGATCAAACTAGAGCTCAGTTGATCGGACCAGGGTCTCCAACGCTCAAGGACTAAACAGGGCATGTGGGCATCCACCAGCCCTGTGGTGAAAATCTAATTCATTTTTTGTAAAAGAGGTTTTGCTCCTCTAGTTTAGCTCATCAATTGTCTCCTGTGCTAAATGACGAGCTAAAGGGATTACGCTGAAGACGTGCAGACAGAGAGGCTAACTACCTGGACAAAGTAGCTGGACAAACAGCTCTTCTTTTACAGCACTTGGGTACTCTGAGGGAAAGTCGCAGTCATTGAATAGGAGCCCTGACCTAGGCAGTGTGGCTTTAAATCCAAACCGAGGGACAGGCCTTTTGCTCCAATCTGCCCCTTCAAAGGGGTTCTGGTTTTTGGAAAATGTAATCTGAATACAGCAGAATAATGCAAAGGCATTTACACTTGTTTTGAGCAGAAAATAAATGACACAAAGAAATGGGAGCTAGGAAGGGAGGGTGTTTGGTGTGGAGGAGTAGGTGGGACTATAGGGAGAGGGGTTAGGGTCTCCGGTGATGAGGAGGGGAAATGGGACACAGTGAAGGGAAAGATGGGGGTCAATGACAGGTGGGCTAAAGAAGAATAGGGGCAGGGGCACCTGTCACTCCCTATTCCCCTCCTGTGTGTGTGATGATGATGTGGGGGATGTGGGGCCCCCTGCACATTTATGGGTGTCTGACTCCCCCTAATCCCCTCATGTGAGCCAGCATCCAGGAGAACTTGCATTTCTGGGGGTGTCTGAGCCCTCCTCCCTCCCTCTCCCCGTCTGTGTGCCAGGGTCTGGGGAAGCTCTGCCTTCTGGGTGGGGAGCTGAGAAATTCTATGCTCCGAGCATGACCCAAGAACAATTGCTGAGAGTGGGGTGAGGAGCTGAGAATGGGCAGGCTTGACCTGGATCAGAAACTCTCCAGCACTGGGGCGGGGAGCGGAACAGCCACTGAGATGAACGAAGCAGTCCTCACGTCTCAGACCTATTGTGTCAGGCTGTGTTTGTTCACCTGCGTGGGGAGAACAGAACATCTCACTGGGCCTCTGGACATTTCTGGGAGCCTGGAACTTTGAAACCTGCCATGGGCAGAACTCTGAGAAGGAACAGTGAACATCTGTTCTAGGGAACATCTGCCTCTGCTGAGGTGTTTGATGATGATGATGATTGTGGAGCAATGTCACCTGTGCACAGCAGAATATTCAGAAGGTGCTGAAATTATTTTTCAAAAGAAAATAAATGACATATGTGAAGGCTCCCTGGGAGGGGAGGTGCTCTGAGTGCAAGAGGAGTGGGAATAGTGGAGGAGGGCTTGGGTCTGCAGTGAGGGATGGGGATATTATGGGGAGGGATATAAATGGAAACGGATGGTAAGGCAGGGAAAAGGGGCTGGGGGCTCAGGTATGTAGGAGGGGGTCAGGATTACAGACTAGAGGAAGGGGAGAAAATGTAAAAGGCTGCAGAATGTGAGAGGTTGCAGAGGATGTCGGAGGTTATGGGGTGAGGGCACCTGTCAGCCATGAATTCTCCCCTTCTGTGTGTGCACTGAGATGTGGGAGACCCTGCTCCTCTCGGGGTGTCTGAGCCCCTTTCCCTGCCCCTCCATGTGCGCCGGGATCAGGGGGAGGGATGAAGCTGGCACAAACTGAAACGTCTGAAATCCAGAAAATGAAGAGTTAAGCTACACGTCACCCCTGTGTGCAGCACAGAAGCCTTGTTCTGATGCGGGTGCACTGGGTGGGCCTGGGGCATGGCTAGGGAAGCCTGGCTGAAGCTGGGGCAGGAGGCTCAGCTAGTTGTGGGTAATGGGAGTGAGGGGCCCAGCTCACTGCTCAGCTCCGGCTACACAAACAAGGTTGCATACAGGCCCCCGGTAAGCTGCTGGCTGTGATATGTGTAGGCAACAGCACAGGGCAAGACATTGCTTCTGCAGGGCCAGCGTCCTGGCATGATAGGATGGCAGTAGAGAGGAGATGGATATGTCAGCAGGGGGCACATGTTGCAAGGAATGGCGGGCAGGGGGTGGAGGAACAGAGACACACCAGTCTTCTCTCACTCGCTTAAAGTAACAACCAAGTAATAAAACTGCCAAGGTCTGGGGCCGTACACCCTGGAAGAGATTTCTCTCACCATTTCTGTTAGCAACTGTAAGCTGTCTGCCTAGGGTAGCCCACCTGAAAATGCCAAGGTCAGGGCAGGCCGCAGAAGCAGAGCAGATTCTCCCAAACTGGTGCTAACACTGAAGTTAGATTCCCCAGCCAGTAACAAACTGTGCTCCTGATTCTCCACACTTGTTATCAAGAAGCTTCAGAAAGGTAATACACAGCCCTCTTTATTGCATTTCAGTCTCTGGCTCCCAATTAGCAACGAGGTCCAGTAAAGTGAGGAGTTATTTAAAACTCTGCTCACTGTATAAAATGTTCTTCTGATCCCCAAAGCCTCAGTCACATTACCAGATCAGTGTTAGTTACGATCTTACCCAAAATACCAGCCTGCCAGCCAATCCTTTAGTATCTAAAACTGAAGATTTATTATAAAAGGAAGGAAACAAACAAGCTGAGAGATGTTCAATGATCAAAATAATCAGATACATACAAATGACTTAAATCCATGTATATCAGATTCTTAGCGGTATTGGAGTCTGCAGGCTTGTACAGTCCCTCTGGTTGGTGCACATCCAGTACCTGGCTGGGTCTCAGTCCTTTGTATCACAGCTTCAGAGGTAGAATAGTTGATCCAGAGGTAGGGAGCAGGAATGAAGACAAAATGCAGATGGTGCAGCTGTCTTTTTATATCCTTTTTGCCATGAGGCTTGTACTTCCTTTGTCCCAAACACAGTCACACAGCACATGGCATGGAAAAGCGTCAGAGTCCCCTGTCTATAGGCATGTTCCTGCATGTCCTGGTGACTCATGAGATGCAGCCCTTGGGTTCTTTTACTGGATTCATTGTACAGTTGTGTTCCCTTGATGGGCCATTAAGCAGGCTCAGTGCTGCTGCCATGTTCCTGTCTGGGGTGTCACCCAGAAACACAGCACGGGTTAGAAATACAAACATACCAGACATCTTTAGAATGTATTAGACAAAGCTGATACAGACCTAGAAACGCGCTTATCAATCTTAGCGAATCATGACTTTTCCATCAATTCATTGCCTGGCATATCCTCTATGAGATCTACTGTAATTCTCTATTGTAAACCTCTGACCTAGGAAAAGCCAGACCCTCTAGGGACTGTCTGTGAAGGCACCACACACATAGATGCAGCCAGCACAGGAATTTGTTCACACTAGAAATAAGATGCAAATATTGAACTATGAAGGTAGTTAGCTGTTGGAACAATTGGCCAATCTCTAACTCACTGGATCTCCAGCTTCCAAAGAAAGGAGAGAGGCAGAGCAAATCAATCCAGTAAAAATAAAGACAAAGAGTCCACATGAGGTGCAGTTTTTTAACAGTGTGGGTAATTAACCATTGGAACAACCGGCCCAGAGACATGGTGGACTCTCTGCCCTGTGAAGTCTTTAAATCAAGATGGGATGTCGCTTTCTGAAACATCTGCTGTACCCACCACAGATTGTGGGCTGGATGCAGGAATTACTGGGTAAAATTTTCTGGCCTGTGTTATGCAGACGGTCAGACTAGATGATCAGAATCATCCCTCCTGATCTTCACATCTGTCAGTGTACAGCACATCTTTTAGAAAGGCAGCCAAGGACAATCTAAAGACGCTAAGTGATGACAAATGTTGCTATTTCCCTTGGGAAGCTGCTCCAATGGTTTGTTCCCCTCACTGATAAAATGTCATCTGATTTCCAGTTAGGGAATAATTCATTAAGTGAAACTGGTCACTGCAACTCTTACATTCCCGCAGCCTTGGCCTCTGCCCATCCTTTGAGAAAGCTACTGGAAGAAGCAGTTTGTCACATCTGTATGAATTATTTCAACGATCCGGTGAGCACAGACTGTGGACACAACTTCTGCCGAGTTTGTATCACTGAGCACTATGAAAAATGGGAAATGGAACCAGATGGAGTTTGCTGTCCACAATGCAGGAAAAAAATGAAGAAAGAGAAATTCCAGACCAACAGGCAGCTTGCCAGAATGGTGGAAAATATCCAGCAATTAGAAAAAAACCTTCAAATTCTAAAAAAGCAGACAGTCTGCACAGAGCACGAGGACAAAGTGAAGCTGTTCTGTGAAGATGACGGTGAGGTGATCTGTCAGGTTTGTGATAAAACCCAGGAGCACAGATCTCATGTTCTGGTGCCCATCGAGGAGGCAGCTCAGAAATACAAGGTAGGAAACATGATTTCTATGTAAACCTTCTGCCAGACAGAGCCGGCAGCAGCCAGGGCCGGGTTCTATATCTAGGGGTCCCTGTCACTGATACAACACCAAACTGGCTGGAGCCCCCATCCAGTCACCTGGGAAATCCCACACTATCCCCTGGGTGCCCCAAAGGCAATATTTCCTCTCTCGCCAGCACAGAGTCTGAGTGTAGAAAGAAACCTTTTAATAACAGAAAGGAAGTAACACAGCACTGGTTTGGGAAACAGTGCAAACAGAATTCATAAACACAATTAGCCGAACCCCCCCTCCACCCCAGAGTACATGGGGCATGTCCTTCGCCTCTTCCTTCTCCTTTGCCCTGCCCTACCACCATCATAGTTGCAGCGTCCACTAATTGTGGGGGAGGGGCTCAGCTAGTCCCCTTCTGCAGGAGGTGGACTTGACCCGTCCCCTCAGCTGCTGTTTGCAGGCCTCACCAAGTCTCCGCTGGTGCTGCCTACTATCGGCAGGCACTGACTGTTGCTGTTTCTGTCCTTCCAGGCCCTGCCAGGTCCTCTCTGCTCATTGTCAGTCAAAGCTTCCCAGCTCCTTTAGTGATTTCAGCATGTAGGAAAACCTTTTACTGACACAGAAGGAGCATTCTGACTTTTTATAAAACAAAATACATTATTAATTCTACCTTTTAATCCTGGAAGAAGATCATCAATCCATGCCTGAGGATAGCCCTTTATTAGGCCTAATACAGCCTCAGTAGAGAATTCCCCAGTCTCTCCTTGCTTCTCTCACAATGCTCAAGCATCCATACACCACCCTTGTTGAGTTCTGTTTAGATGAGAGTGAATTTTTCATCAGACAGGCTATACACAGATCTGCTGCCATTTGTTCATACAATCGAAAAAGAACATCTCATCACTCCTGCAGTTAACACAAAAATGATTTGTAGCCCAGTACCAGCCAGACTGGCCATTTCCCTTCATGCTCAGCACCTAAGTACTTAATTGTACTCATGCAAATGCAAAGCCCATGCAAATAAAGTGCCCCCCCCATCAGCTGGCTGAGCAGTGGGAGGGCCACTCAGACACTGAGACCTTGCTTACATCTAAATATTGAGGAGAAATTAAATCACTGCAGGAGAAGTTTAATTTTAAAATGACATGGAGTTTAGCCATGATGGGTAGGAGTCTTCTAAATATATGGGGTGAAACCCTGGCCCCACTGAAGTCAATGGAAAACTCCAAGGCCTGGGCCTAAAATGATACATAGGAAGCTAAGTCCCAGTTTGAGGTGCCCCTACAATCCAGAGCCCCTTTCCTCATCCAAGTGAAACAGCTTCACCAGGAGAGACTGAGGGAACCCCACATTTGACTTTCCCGTAGCCCGGGGGTTAAAGCCTCTCCTGACAGGTGGGATAGGAACACGGATCTCCTTTCTCAGCAGCAGGCAGAAAGGGGGGGATTGAACCTGGCTCTCCCACATTCCACGGGAGAGCTCTGACTGCTGGGCTAAAAGTTAGAAAGGGGCTGGCTCCGCCTCCTCCTCCTCCTCTAGCGGTATTCTGCGAAGTGAGGCAGGCTCATAGCGCGAGTGTCTGACCACCTGACTCCAGGAGCTGGGTTCCTGGCTGGGGTCGCTGGCAGAGCCAGGAGCCTCCCTGCAGCCTGGAGTGAGGTGCCCACCTCCCTGAGGGGACGGGGCTTGGGACACCTCTCCTCAGCATCCCCCATTGGCTGGCTTAGGCAGCTCCCAGCCCATCTTCTAAATCTATGGGGTGAAATCCTGGCCCCATCGAAGTCAGTAGAAAACTCCCAGGCCTGGAGCCAAAATGGTACCTAGGAACCTAAGTCCCAGTTTGAGGTGCCACTGCAATTCACAGCCCCTTTCATCATCCAAGTGGAACAGCTTCACCAGGAGAGACTGAGGGAGTCCCACATAGCCCAGTGGTTAGATCCTCTCCTGAGAGGTAGGATAGGAACACGGATCTCCTTTCTCAGCATCAGGCAGAGAGGGGGGTGTTGAACCTGGCTCTCCCACCTCCCAGGGGAGAGCTCTGACTGCTGGGCTAAAAGTTAGAAAGGGGGTGGCTCCGCCTCCTCCTCCTGCAGTGGTTTTATGCGAAGTGAGGCAGGTTCATAGCTCATAGCTCGAGTGTCCGACCACCTGACTCCAGGAGCTGGGTTCCTGGCTGGGGTCGCTGGCTGAGACAGGCACATCCCTGCAGTGAGGTGCCCACTTCTCTGAGGGGATGGGGTTGGGACACCTCTCCTCAGCATCTCCCATTGGCTGGCTTAGGCAGCTCCCAGCCCGGCCTGCTGGTGTTTGTGGGTCACTGTCTAAGGTGTCTGTCTCTCCCCATGCTTGGTACAGGGAGCCTGGCCCCTAACTCAGGCTTTGTGGGTCTCAGGGCTGGTCCAGAAGTAATTTAAGTGCTTAAAAGTCAGTTATTGCAGTGCTGAGTGTCACATGCATAAGTGCCTCGTGGATCCAGCCCCAGTGGCGTGAATGGGACCAGGATTTCACCTGCCCAACGTGTCAGTATGTCTCTGACTTGAAACTCTGCACGGCAGCCCCCAGCCCCTGCAGGCATCTACAAACACTGACTGTTGTTTTCACTCCCTCGTGGTCACTTGCTGTTACAAGAAATGAAAGCAGTGATCATGCTTTGTACTTGTGCCCAGCGCTGCTTCCCATCCTGGGCTGTCGGAGCCCCACACAGACACCAGTGGGTCTAGCCATAGAGCCCTGCCCTCTTCGCCCTGTTTGCACAAGGGGATCTGAGCACAGAGGGTGACGGGCCCAGTTCTGCCCTCACTGAGGTCAGTGGGAGTTTATCCACCAGGCTGAAGGGGGCAGGCTCTGTGTGAGTTGCCCAAGAGCCACACGAGGCGTTTGTTTGCCCACGGTTGGTTCAGACAGAGCTGCCGAACCAGCAGAGCCAGGCTGAAAGTCAGTGTGATGCTGATGCTCTAGTGCCATGTGCTGGAATAAACTGTGTGTCAAGTGGGGGTTCCCAGCACTGGGGAAGGGGTCCCAGCCATGCAACTTGGCACAAACACAATCCTTGCCTCCTAGGGAGGTCAGAGTTAGCCCCCGGAACAAGCACCGCGTGTGCCAATAGCACAACACCTTTCTGTAACCCAGACAGAGCCTGGCTGTTTGGGGACCCAATACAACAGCTCTGCAGAGAGCTCCGGGGTCACTCAAATCAGCTCTGTCCATGGCAAGGCTGGGCACAGAACCCTGGTCCCCTCACAGCTGGCCTGGGCTTGGCCACGAAACCCTCCTGCCACCCATGGGTGAGGAATCCCCAGAGCTCTGACTCACTGCAGCAGAATTCACCCGGCATCGTTATCCCCACAGGAGAAACTCCACAAAGACATTGAGCTTCTGAAGAAAGCGATGGAGGAGATTTCAAAGCTGGAATCCAAGGAGCGGAATAAACTGAACGACTGGAAAGTAAGTGTCTGCAGTTTGGTTTAATCTCTCATTTTATTTAAGTATTTTAAAAAATGTACAAGAAAATCATGATAAAAATAGACAACAGCAGCATAGCGTTAAAACAAACAAACAAATAAATCCTGGTTATGATTATAATCAGACTTTATTTCCAGAAAATATTCAACTTGAGGAATATGAAGGGGAATGGAAGGGTAAAAATGAACAAATCTACATGACACTTAACAGCAATGGGCTGATTTACACTGAATGTAAATGCAAAGGAGGCCCAGATAAATACATTTTTTATTTATTTGTATTTCTAGTGCAGAAGCCTCTTGTGGATCAAGCCCACTAGTTCTAGTAACACATAGGAAGATACAGACCCAGACTTTTCGCTGTCTCACACCTTGTGTCAGCATTTACACCAGGGCAAAATCCGTGTAAATGTTGCCATTCTGATTTGGTCATTTTTACACTGACTATGCTCACTGGGACAGCCCTGCTCTCACTCACACCAGTCCTACACTACTACAGCCCCATTAGCACTGATAGGGTTACTCCTGATTTACACTGGGTCAATGAGAGGGGAACTGGATCCAGTGAGTCCTATGGAGTTACGCTCGTTTCAGGGGGAGCCTTTCTGTGCCATACATAAGGCTGAAACACCATTTCAGTGTAAAAGTGACATTCAAAGTGCTCTAAAATGCACATATATACTTAGTTTGGCTTGAAAATCGCTGTGTTTGTTGATGGACCAGTGCAGAATACGTGGGGGAAATCTAGGGGCATTTATTCAAGGGGTTCTGGAGATTCCATTCCCCACCCATATGATGATGTGTTTTTAGTTGCTAATTCTTTCCCAACATTCATTTTATGGACGTTTTGCATTTCCTGAAGAATATCTAGTGTAAGGAAAGGACAGGTGGTGAGGGGGGCCAGGGGCTGTTTTTCCCCAAACATGAGTTTTGGGTTTATTGTCTCACGTGGGGGCAGAGTGAACGACGTAATTGTTACTTGAAGGTGATTTGAACCCAGATCCGCACAGGGAGTTAAGTGTTACAACACCAAAGCTGTAGGCACCTTGGAAATTGCTGGTTTAGGGGCCTCAGCTCCCTATACAATGACTGGGGGCAGGATGGTACCTCTCTTATAGGTTTTAGCCCAGTGGTTAGAGCATTCACTTGGGAGGTGGCAGAACCAGGGTAATTCTCCTCTAGGCCTGAGGGGCAGAAAGGATTTTAACAGGGAAATCTCATGCCCAGTCTCAGGACAGTCGTCTGAGGGGAAGAGGGAAAGGTCAGTCTGTTCTGTTGAAAATGTTCCAGGTTGTGTAAATACTCAGATAGTCAGTGGGCCAGAGAGCAGGCAGGATGGCTCTATAGTCCTGCAGGTCAGGTACCCACCTAGGAAGTGGGTGACCCAGAATTCAGCCCCCCTGCTTCACAGACTATTTAATCATTTATCCAGAAGTTATAGGCTTGTTGCGGGAACCCCTTGGTGTAATTTACTGGCATGTGCCATCCAGGGGGTGAGGTTAGATTATCACAATAGTCCCTTCTGGCCTTTAAATATGAATCTATAAACATTTGTTCAGATCTAATGTACTTCACCCAAAATGGCCTGATACACTTGATAATTCTGCTGATATTTAAGGTTTGGTTCGGTTTTGTTATTAACTAAAGGAAAGAGTAAAGCATCACAGCCAGCGAATCTCATTGGAATTTGAGAAACTAGAACTGCTTCTGAGTGAGGAAAAGAAACTCTTTCCCCAGAGACTGGAGGAGGAGGACAGGGAGACTTTGAAGAAACTAAATGAAAATGTTACCAAACTCTCCCAGCAAAGCTCCTTGCTGGAACAGCTGATCACAGAGATAGAGGAGAAGTGTCAGCAACCGGCCGCTGAGCTGCTGAAGGTGAGTTACACAAAGTTCCCTTTTTGTTTGGATTTTCCACAGCCATGGAAACAAACACAGAGTGTCTCCTGCTCCCCGAAAATGATTGTTATTATTAACTGATTTATTATTTATGTATGTTGCACCACAGCTTTACAGAGTATTTCACAGTATTAGTAATATTTAGGCCAAATTTTGGCTCCCTAAACTTAGGATCTAAGGGTAGAATGACCAAAGGCACCTAAGTGACTTAGGAACCTTCATCCCATTTTCAAGAATGATTTAGGGCCAGATTTTCAGAGGTATTTAGGTGCCTAGAGATGCAGATCGGCACCTCCTGGGGTTTTCAAAAGCATCAAACAGGTTAGGCATCTTACTCCCATTGACTGGTTTTAATGTTTCCCTCAGGGTAGCAGCCACCATGTGCTGGATGCTTTCCAGTATCCAGAAAGACACAGCCCTGCCCCTACAAGATTTGCCAGCCAACCTTCCTAGCCTCTTACTTGGTGCCCATCATCGTGGTGTCAGAGCATCTCCAAAAGTTGTCAAGGGCAGGCATCAGATAAAGATGTCTCTGCCCACAGTCAGCAGTTAGAAAACACATTTTCACAGTAAGGTCGGCACATTTTATCCAGTATTTGAGGCCTCTAGAGACCAGTTTTACCATCACTTTTTCCAGTACAGTTGCTGTTTAACACCTGTGGAAGCGCCATTAGACAGTGGCTTTTTCTAATCCTGTGATTTATTTTGGCAGCTCAGCTGACAGTGTCTGGAAAATCTGCACAATATTTCTGTCCAAATAAAATTTCTCTTGTTGTTTTCAAATAGTCAATGCACCATTTAGTAACTCAGTGCGCCCCGCAGTACCATTAGTGACTGGTGAGTCGTACCCATGTCTGCATTTCTCTGGGGCTGGAGTTGTGGCCCAGTGCCACTGTATTCATACGCCAGTTCAGTTATTATCACCTAATTATAAGAAGTCCTCATGTCAGTCAGATCTGCAGGTGTTTTTCGTTCTGTAAAGTCTCAGGAAAAAGAGAAAATTAACCAGATGTTCTGTGAACACAGAACAGATAAACTGTTCAGCACTAACTCTTCCTTATCTACTTTCTCTCCTGTTAGGATGTAAAGGGCACACTGGCCAGGTAAGATTCTATGTTCATTTTACCATTAATGTATATCAAGCCCATTGCAATAGTACCAGTGCTGAGTGTCTGAGGGATAAGGGGATTTTGTTCTCTTTAGGAGTGAGCAGGTGAGGCTGCAGGAACCAGAGCTCATTGCTGCTGAACTGAAGGATGCGTACAGAGTCCCTGGCCTGATGGAAATGCTGAGGCAATTCACAGGTAAGTTAATGCTAAGGCAGCAGGGGATCTCTAGCTTTTCCTATCTGCAGCCTCCAAATCACCCATGTTTTTCCCATTCCTAAATCCACGTGCCAGATTCCTCTGGGCTCTTCCAGCCAAAGATACTAAAAGTGCTATGATACCTAGAGACCAATAGATTAATACTGGGCCCCCTAAGGAAAGGGAGCAGTTACAGTCAGAGATGCTACCTTTGATCATTTAACATTGGAAAAGCCTCTGAAGTAAACATACCCACTCCTGGCGAAAATCCCATCACTGCTCTGTCCCCCATGGCTGTGAACTGTTAGCATTACACGTCCTTACTAAAGGGAACAACACTTGGCTCTTATATGGAGTTATTCAGCCAGAGCTTGCAAATGCTTTCCAAAGGAGGAAGTTGCCATTATCCCAAAGTTATAGAAGGGGAACTGAGGCACAGAGACACGCCCAATGTCAGACCAGAGCCAGGAACAGCGCTAAGGTCTCCTGATCCGTTCAGTAAAAGGACCAGAACAGCGTAATATGGCTCCAAAAGGCCTGGATCCAGGTGGGTGAGGATTCCTCCAGTGCAGCAGTGCAGAGAACAGCTGCAGGAGCCCTCTGAGGACTCACATGCAAGCCCTGCTGTGGGGTGTGTGGGAGATAGGATTGGGAAGAAGATGGTTGTGTTGGAGCCACAGCGCACAGTGCTGCAGAGATCCTGGGCCTCACTGCTGCCCATAGGACCCAGGGAAAGGCTGACGGAACTAAAGGCATCAGCGATGCCACAAAAATGCACTCGTACTATGAAATAAGAGCGCTGACATGGGACGTTACACCGGTATAACATGAGCGGTTTAAATTCACACCTTATCTTGTACTGGTGTAACCTTCCCCTGAAGACAAGCCCTGAGTTAAACTGGGGCCTGATTTGGCATCCGGAGCACCCAGGATCAGGAGGATGCAGGGAAGACGGGGGTTTAAAGACCTTCACCTTCATGTGCCCCTGGGCTGCAGGCTCCGAGCACAGAATCTCTCCCTGAGAGTTTAAGCCATGTCTACACTAGCACGTATGTCAGCAAAATTTTTATCGCTCAGGGGTGAGAAAAACACATCTGTGAGTGACATAAGTTTTACTGGCATGAGCGCTCGTGTGCACAGCACTGTGTCTCTCCGACCAACACAGCTACCGCTGCGTTACTGAGCTGGTTTATTTTGTCGACAGGAGAGCTCTCTCCCATCAGCATAACGCAGCTACACAGTGATCTTACAGCACCACAGCTTTATCTGTCCAGCTGTGCCACTGTCAGTTTGCTAGTGTAGAACTGTCCTAAATCTCCTGCTGCAGATGCCCCTTGATGTCTAAATACTGACACGGGCCCTGGGCCAGAGCGTGAGAGTGAGAATGATTCTGCAGCCCAGTGGGTCGGGCCCCACCCGGGAGCCCCAGAGCCCAACTCCCCTGCTCCAGTGACCCTGTAAATATTGATCCGTAACCACAGTGACGGGAGGGGTGACGGCCTCTGGCACAGCCGTATCTCAGCCGTGTTGGTGCCTGGTGCAAACACCCAGTGTAGATGCTGCACGGGTGTGAGCTGGGATTGGCACCCGGTGCAGCTTCTCCCAGATGGAGGGGGCAGTAAGATGGTAAATGCCCCCACATCTCCCCTCCTCACTGCCTCAGCCTCATTAGCAATGACCCCAGGTCCCTCCAATAACCAGATACACTCCCCAATGCCCCCCACTGCCCTGCCCAGTGACGCCAGCTCAGACACTCTAACCGTGCCCTGGGTGAGGGGCTGGGCCGGGCGAGGGGAGGGGAGGGGCTGGCTGTGGGGTTTGCCTGGCTGGAATGTGGGTCCCGTGGGGCTGGCCAACATGGAGAGTCCCAGCTGTGCCCCCTGGGGCAGGGCTGCCCGGCCAGTGTGTGTGGGGACAGCACCGACCTGCTCTTAGCAACAAACCAGCCACACACAGCCCCAAAGCAACAGAGATTCCCTGGGGCGTGCCCCTCCCTCACCCCTCTTTGCCCCCCTGGTGCCACCCATCTCCTGCTCCCCCTCGGGCCCCTGGCTCCTGCCCCTCCCTTACCCATCCCTCACCCCTGGGCCCACTCTTCTCTGCCTCTATCCTCCCTCCGCCCTGCCCCACTCCCCCCTTTGCCTCCCTCACATGTGCCCTTCCCCTCCACCCCCCCTTCCTCCTGGAACCCACCTTCCGTTCACTCCTTGCCCTCCTTGCACCTGCCCCTCTCCCCCAACCACCCTCTGCATCCTGGTGCCCGCTCCACCCCCACCCCTGGCATCCACTTCTCCCACCCCACCCTCACCTCCCCCCAATCTACGACCTGGTGCCTGCCACTGCCCTTGATGCCCACCCCACCCCTCACCCTCCTCTGCTCTCCTGTCTCCCACCCTTCTCCTCACCCGCACAATGCCCCTGCTACGTTTGCCCCTCTGCCACTCTCCTCACCCCTCTCTGCCCCCTGGTGCCCACAACTTCCCTCACCTTCCTCTGCCCCCCTAGTGTCAGACCCTCTGCTCAACCCCCCTCAATCCCTCAGTATCTGCCCTTTACCCTCACCCACTTTACCCTCCTGATGCCCCCTCCCCCGACCACCCTCTGCCCCCCCCATCATCCATGACTTCCCTCATCCTCTGCCTTCCTGGTGCCCAATTCTCCTTTCACCCCATTCTGTGCCCAAGGCACCCACTCCTCTCCTCCCCCCTCCATCCTTTTACCTGCCCCTTCCTTTCCCCTTTTCTGTCCCCCAGCAGGTGCTCCCTGCTGCCTCTCTGACCCCAACCCCTTTCTCTTGCTGCCTTCTGATGCCTGCCCCTCCCCCTGACCTCTTGCTGCCCGCTCGCCCCCGCCCCGCCCCACTGTTGCAGGCCCCTTCTCTTGCCCCCTCTGTCCCTGGCTATCATCCCTCCCCTCCCCCTTCTATCCCCTTGGCACCCACCTCTTCCCTTGCCCTCCCACACCCTGAAGACCCCCCCTTGATCACCCCATGCCCCATGCCCTCCCCTCCGCCCTGGTGCCTGTCCCGTGGTAATTTTCCACCAGCCCCTGCCCCTCCCCTCACCCCCCATTCCCCTGGTGCCAGCCCCTCCCTTCACTCCTCTGACCCCCTAAGGCCTCTCTCTACCCTCACCCCCACCTGCCCACTGGTGCCTGCCCCTTCCCTTGCCCCCCTTTGGGCCCCCTGCTGTCCGTGCCTCCCCTCACCCACTTTACCGTCTGGGTCCCACCCCTCCCCTCATCCACCCTCTTCCCTCCCTGGTGCCCACTGCTCCCTGAATTACCATCTGCTCCCCAAGGCCCACCCTTCTTCACACTCCTTCCTCTGCCCCCTAGTAATCACCTGTTCCCTCAACCCCCCCATTTTACCCCCACCATACCTGACCCTCCCCTATCTGCCCTCTTTGAAGCTACCCCTCCACTTGGCCCCACCAAGCCCTGGCACACACCCCTGCTATCCTCACCTTCTCCCCATTAACAACTGCCCCTTTCCTTGCTCCTCTGGTGCCCCCTGGAGTCTGCCTTTCCCCTCTCTCCCCTCAACCCCCTTGTCACCTGCGCCTTCCCACGTGTCCCCTTTGCCAATCTGGTGTGCACCACTCCCATTGAGATCCCTCTGCCCCTCCTGCCTCCTTCTTCCTTCACCCCCCTCTAGCCCTCTTGTGCCAGTCCCTCCTTAGGCTCCCCATCTCCCTGTGTTTGTCCCTTGCGTCCCCTCCTGCCTGCCCCTTCCCTCTTTCCCCCCTCTGTGCCCCTTTTTTGCCCCCCTTTTGGTTGCCTGGTGCCCACCCCTTCCATCACCCCACTCTGCCCCCTGGCACCTGCCCCTCCCCTCACCCTGCTCTGCCCTCCAGTGACCACCCCTACCCTACCACCCCCTCTGCCCCCGGGCGCCTGCCTCACTCTGTCCTTCTGGTGCCTCCCCACTCCTCATTCCCACACTCCTGGCACCTGACTCTCCCCACAACTCCCCTCTGCCCCCTGGAGCCCACCCCCTCCTTCTTCCCTTTGCCCCTGGGTCTGTCCCATTCCTTTCCCCTGGGACCTGCCCCTCCCTTCACTCGCTCTGCCTCTCGTGCCTTCTCCTTCTCTTGCTCCCACTGCCCTTGTGCCTGCCCCTGCCCTGCCCCTCCTCTTCCTCTGCCAGCATCAGCCTGTCCCCTCCCCTGCCCCTAGGCTGCCCTCCCCTGCCCTGCCCTGCCCTGCTAACACCTTCCCACCCCACCCCTCCCCTGCTCCTGCTCTACTTCCCCTCAAGTTTGATCCCATGGGCAGATGGGCCCTGACTCCCCTTAGTGGGAAACAACTCCCCTTTCCCCACCCAGTGATTAACGGGGATGCAGGTTAATTTCCCTTTGATCCCCGTGACCAGCCCTTGCCCCGGCCTTGACTCTGTGACTCTCTTCCCAGTGGACGTGACTCTGGATCCAGACACGGCTCATCCCGACCTCATCCTGTCTGAGGATCGGAAATGTGTGAGATGTGGAGACACACGCCAGGATCTGCCCGACAATCCTGAGAGATTTGTTAATTATCCCATTGTCCTGGGCACTGAGCGGTTCCCGGATGGGAGGCGTTACTGGGAGGTGGAGGTGGGAGACAAGCCTGAGTGGGCTCTGGGGGTTTGTAGGGAATCTGTGAGAAGGAAAGGACAAGGCTCACTCTCACCTGAGGATGGATACTGGGCCATGTGGCTTAGGGATGAGGAATACGAGGCCTGCACCGCCCCCAGGACCTCACTTCCCGTGAACGTCAGGCCCAGACGGGTGGGGATTTTCCTGGACTATGAGGCGGGCGAGGTCTCATTTTACAATGTCACTGACAGGTCTCAGCTCTTCACTTTCACTGGCACCTTCTCTGGGACGCTTCGCCCTTATTTCTGTCCTGGTCTCAATGCTGGGGGTGAAGGCGCGGTTCCCCTGATCATCTGCCCGGTCCCAGCCCAGGCCGGAGGGAATCTCTGTCCCTGACAGCGACACCTGTGGCAGAGATTGTCCCCTCCCAGCGTTGAGCAGCCCCCAGGCCTGTGCCCAGGGGAGGGTCTAAAGGGCATCTGTCACACTGGGTGGATAAGGGGGACCCTTGAGGTGTATTCAGGACTCTGATTACTCCCTTCTACACCAGTCTCGCGTTGGGGGTGTCACACTGGCTGGATGGGGAAGGGGGACATTTATTATATTGCTTGACATCAGTATGTCAAAATCATAATAATTCATATGAGATATGCCATGTCAGGTACTGTTAGAAAGGCTGTAATGTGCTAAGTAAGATGATAATGTTTATGTTCATGTGTTATATGTGTAATGGAAGTGATGGATATGGTTGCTATATCTGTATTTCAAATTGTGTTGCCTGGGTCACACCCCAGATAGGATGGCTGCAGAACAAAAGCCTGCTTGTTGGCCCATTAAGACATTCCCAGGTGCAAGGGGCCAAGGGGAAGAAACCAGGGATACACCTGATGAGTCACGAGGACTTGCCCATGTGACTCTGGACTCCATTTTGGTTCCTGTAAAATTCCACAAGCGGCATGGCAAGGGCCAGAGGATATATAAGGCAGAAGCCTTGGAATCCATTTTGTCTTCAATCCTGTTCAGCTTCAGCCTCAGCCACCTACCTATCTCTGGGTCAAGTCATCTGCAACTGAAGCTATGAAACAAAGGACTGAGACCCATCCAGGTACTGGATGTATACCAGAGGGACTATATAAGCCTGCAAATTCCACAATTCTTCTAGAAACCTGATGTATATGGACTTTCAAATCATTTGTATGTATTGATTGCTCTAATCCTTTAACATTTCTCTTATGATTTGTTTCTTTCTTTTTATAATAAACCTTTAGTTTTAGTTACTAAAGGATTGGCTGGCAGCATGGTATTTTGGGTAAGATCCAAACTTATATTGATCTGGTACTGTGGCTGACTCTTTTGGTAAAGAGCATAGAGTTTAAATAACTAGTCTCTTTACTGAACCTAGTAGCTTATTGGGAGCTGGAGACTGGAATGCAGTAAAGGGGGCTGTGAGTTTTAGTGTACTGGCTTCTTGATAACCGGTTTGGGGGAATCAGAAGCACAGTTTGTGGCTGGTTGGGAAGTCTGACTTCAGTGTCACCCACCAGTGCTGGGAGAATCTGCTCTCCTTTTGCAGCCTGGCCTGACCTTGGCTTTTTCAGGTAGCTACCCTAGGCATGGACAGATCACAGCATCACCCGTCTGCCACCCGCCCCTCAGTTCTCAGCACCAGGCTTGTGAGTTGGGGGAGGGGAGAGGGGCACAGAAGGGGGGGCAGAATTGTTGTAGGTTAGGCGGGTGCAATGGCAGGGGTAGATGCTGAAGGTTGTGGGTGGGGAGGGGGCTGCAGCAGCAGGAAGGGAAGAGCCCAACTGACATGAGGAACTCTGGGGGGGATGGGGAGAGGCACAAGGAGGAAGAGTCCCTGGCAGAAATGACCGGGGCGGGGGGGGGAGCCCAGTGAGTGTGACGGGGCCAGTGAGCGAGGGGAAGATCCCGGCATTTCCTACCCTGGGGGAGTCTCTGCTCGTGGCAGGGAGTGAAATGGCCTCAGGGGGCAGCACGGGGGCCGGGGTGAGAGCACCGGGGCCCTGCTGTACAGCCCGCTCTGTGCTGCAGCCTCAGCATGTGGGGAGAGCTGGTCCCAGCGTGATGGGGGGAGGGTGGGAAGAGCTGGGGGAGGGGTTCGGTAGCTGGGCCAAGAGAGGGGGGGGAGAGCCCAGCCCCAAGGCTGTGTGAGCGAGGGGCCAGGCTGGGTGAATGGGATCTGCTCAGGGGAAGGAATCCAGGCAGCTTTTCCTCCTTCTCCATGTGTATGCCCCACCCCGGTGCAGTGCGACAAACGGCTCCTGGCACAGGGTGATCCTGGTAGGAAATACGGACAGACATCTCGTGTCTTCTGCTGCCCCATCACATGTTGCTGCCCCTTCTCCTTTCCCTGTCCCCTGGCCCAGGAGTAGCAGATGGTGACGGACGGGATCAGTCACTCCTGTCCGAATTTTCTACCCCTGTAAAATGTCAATGTAAAATAGGGAGAGGAAAAAAAAAAGAGCTTGTTCTAATTTAGAAAATGTCATTACTGTAACAAGGTGTAAATACAATAATATTTTAATTTCCCTTTCAACAGTATTTCAGAAACAATGTTTAGAAATGGAATTATTTACACTTATTTTTATTCTTCCCACAAATCTACATGAAACTTTAACTTCTTTAAAAAGAATCATTTGTGTTTCAGCTGTTTCATTTCAAGAAATCCAAAATATTTATCCTAGCAAAATAATTATTATACTGTCAGCCGGGGTTGTTCAGTTACAATGTGCATGTGTTGCAAACATCACAACTATACACACGGGAAGCTTCTCCCGCTCCTTATGGTTTAGGCTGTTTCCCTCTGGAAGGCAGGAAACGCTCCCGCCTCTTGCAAGACTCGCACTGCACCTTTGCAAAGTTTTAAGTGAACATAAATGATGAGACAGAATTAACTAAGCAAAATATTTCAATTAACTCCCACAAGTTTCTATAATAATATTCCCAGAACTTCTGCTAGAATTAATTCATGTGATTTTTAACTTTCTAGCCACATATAATCGGTAATTAAGATCTCGCCCTCCCTCTCCTGGTCTCCTTCTCACATCAATTAACAAAACATGCTCTTCAACCTCAAATGCTATTTTCCCATACACTGAAATCTCTTCTCCAGTAGCCTATTTCATTTGTTTTTCTTTAGAAATAGGATTGGCGCTCATCATTTCAATGGCCTCTTGGTGTTCTTGGGGATCAGGACACAACATGTAGTTTGGTACAGAAATAGAGACGAGCTTGTCTTCCTGAATTGAACAATCACAGATTAACTTACTTGTATTAAAGACCCTGGCTCTGAAAGACACTTACCATGCAATTCCATGAAAGTTCATCAGGAAACCTCTCTTCTCGGTCATACATCAGTCCAAAGGCTAATATTTTGTTGTCACGTGAGGTTTAGAGCACAAAGAAAATAAAGTTGTTCCAGGAAATGTATCCAATTGCTCTGGGTTCTGTCCACCATCTTCTGTAATGCTCTGTAAAAATAGTGATTAATTGGTCTTATTAGAAATTAGTGATTGAATCTAATTACTTGAAGGAATAGCTAAGCAGAATACGAGGGGAGGCACATCACAGGGCATTGCTAAATTTTTGTTTTCACTTTGATGCAGTAGGAACATTTTCAATGTAGTTCAATTCTGAAGATTTATTCATACTATTCAATTTATGGCACAGCACCCTCTGCTTACCTTGCATATTTGAAAATAAATACCCTAAAATTATCCTGTGATGGATTCATCTGGTTTTTCATCCTGTCTGCTGGTTTCTAGATGGCACGAGCTGGTGAAGCTGCATGTTAATCCCAGTTTTTCACATAGGGAAAGGTTAACCTGAAAATAAATATTTTTTCTTAAATTTTCCTTCAGAAATATCTCTGTTCCTTTCCCTATTTCCAAAGAAATTAGGGGTAATGACTGGGGTTTTTTATCCAATCTGATTGCATTATTACATGGGAAAATGTGTTGTCAACCAGGTTAATGTACAAAATAATTGTTGATATCTGAAACAACATAGAAACGTGTTGTCACCAACAATTTACAGCACAAACTGTCCTGCAGACAGTGGTGGGGATGTTCACTTGTAACTCTCTGACTGTGGCTGGGCTCCCACGTCAGCTCCTGGAGCCCCTGGCTGGCAGGCCCACTTGGGGAATTAAGCAGCATGTACAGTGCACCCGGCTACCTGCCCCAAGTGTCTTTATTACTCTAAGCTCCAGGTACATTGCAGCACAGCAGTAGTTATATGAGGCCCTCGTCCTGCCCCCTGGCTCAGTCTTTTCTGCTGCTGCTTTCTTCTCAGTGCTTCCCAGCTGGTGAGCTAGTCACCTCACCAGACTCCGTACTGGTGTAAGTGATCCCTTCGACCCTTCCAAACCCAACTGCCTCAATCCGTGCTCCCCTAACTACACCCGGTGCCCTGGCTGTTCTCAGTGACCAGGCTGCTGTTTCCCAATGGTTCACTGTGTGTAGCTGCTACAGCCTCTGTCACACTGCCATGATTGTGTAGTTGACTGTATTGTTAAAATAACGCCAAATGTAAATGGTTACCTCATTATTCAATTCAGAACCCAGATCTGCCAGTAGCCGCTCTAGACATCCATGTCAATATATCGTTTTTACAGATTTTCTTCTCCACCTCACCTGCTGTTTTAGTTCGAAGTGGAAATCCTTCCTCCTATTTTGAAAAATCATCTGTATTGGTCAGTACACACTGGGATCTCTTCCTCATTTCTGGATATGGTCCCATTATATCTGCTCCCAGTCATTCCTAGGGTTTAAAAATCCATATGCAAAGACACAGGCTAGAGTTATAATTTGGAGCTCTCCTATGACATGTTTGTAATACTCGCATATGTAGGAAGCAAACTCAACATTATTGTTAGAAATAACAAACAGGTTGTCCCGGGGGTGGGTTGGGGAGACGGAACCTTTATTGCCTCCTCGTTCCACCTCCACGCCAGGAGTGAGCAACGAGGGGGTTACTTTACAATTCTTTTATCCATAACAGTATGTAAATGTATACATTCCCAGCCACCCCCCATAGACCCTTATTTGGTTACATTGACACCTCTAAAATGATATATTAACAACTACATAATGAATATTAACAACTACATAATGAATATAATTATACCCGCCCCTGTTTGTTGTTTACAGGATTACCATACAGAGGTCAGGCACATCACCTTAAAACCTATACATTTTACCCTAAAGTTCTTTGAAGTAAAGGATGCCAGGGGGAGAAGGAAGATGGCCAGGAAGGGAGGAAAAGATAACAGACTCTAACTAGAATTCACACCAATTAACAGAAACAAGGTTTTCCCTTGCCTTGACCCTGTTCCCTGTAGCTTAGGCCTGACCACTTGTCCAGCTTTTAACTCTTTACTCTCCTACAATTATAATGTGTTTTTATAATGGTTAATGTCTCCACACAGTCACAGTCGAAGTTTGGGTCCTTTTCCAAGAGTAAATAAGTACAGGCCAAACTTCTGCAGCTGTAACTTGCATAAATACGCTGTGCCAGCAGCACGAGCCATAGAGGTCATTGCTGCCCTGTGCCCTCTGTTAGTACACATGTGCGCGGTGATAGCTGATTAGAGGCCTTATTGTGCAGCAATAATAAATCCAGACAACGATGAACAATAATCTGACAGGGGACATGTCTCTTGCCCATTTTGTGAGGACCTGGCCAGGATTTTGCAGAGTTACACCCCCACTCGACCCAGAAAGGGTGTGGAACCTGCCCCCTGCTCCCCTCCCCCGAGGACAGCCACACTCCTCATGGGAGGATGTGCAATGAAGCCTGTGAGAAGCTGCCGCCTGAGAGCCAGGATCTCTTTGCGACTCAGTCCCCTGGCCCCGGTCAGGCAGACAGTGAACCAGATTCCTGCCCTGTGCAACGGAGGCAATTCCCAGCCACAAACCCAGACTGGGACCAAGAGGCAGATCCTCAGAGGGAAGCTTGGCGTGTCAGTGTGGAGCTTTAATGTATTTGTGCTACGTGGCCACGATAGCTTCCATCCTGGGAGCCCAGGGCTGCATCCATTTTTGGCACATGTGAGCTAGGAGACTTTCCAAATCTCTTGCCAACCCCCTCCCTCCTTGGCCCAGGTTGTCCTCTCATCCCCTGCTCCCCACACTTTCCAGGATGGCAGCTCCTCTGCCCAGGCAATCGGCCTCTGTCACATGTTAAAGCCCCAACCCGTGACCATTATTCAGCCCACACCATGGAGGGCACCTGCCAACCTACCTCTCTTCTTTTCCCCTCCCCCATCTGTCCTGCCCAGAAAACCCCTACCCCATATCCCAAAAAGCAGCCAGCAGCATGGCACAGCGCAGCCTCTACCTCCCGCAGCAGATCCGAGCTCTGCAAACATTCATTAGTCTGAGATGCAGAAGTTCATGGAGACAGAGGTTACAGGAATAGAACGGGTGTTGCTGTTCCCAGGTAACATGAGGCAGGCACGGGCACCGCCCACCTGTACAGGTGCTAGGACTACAGCTCCCTGCTGAGGAATAAATGCCCTAGGACTCCCTAGGGATAGCAAAGCTCTTAATGACTTTTCACAGGCTGAGGTAGAAAGGCTGGGGACAGCGACAGCCTTCAGCCACCATTGCAGGGCCCTGTGGAGTCTCTCTGCACTTCCACTGTGTTGGCAGGGGAGATAAAACAGAACCTAAGGCCAATAAATGGCTCGATTGTTGTCTGAACGTCAGGGGCGACAGATGCAGGGTCATTCCCCCAGCACAGATCACAAATCCCTCTCACTCCTGCAGCACTTCTGGGAAGGGACCATCTGGGTGAATAAATTCACAGTCTCTCGCGCTGCCCTTTGCTTTTTGGAATAAGGCCGCTCTCTGCCTCCTAGTCACCCACCGCAGTGCAATGTCCTCAAGAGTCTTCACAGCCTAAGGGGGATGTAGAGGGGACGCCTGTCCAGCTTCCCCAGGTGCCCCCTGCTCACCTTTCTGACACCATGTCAGCACCTCCAAGGCACAGCAACACTGCAAAGCCGGACTGGGAACACAATTTCCAACCCACCTTCTGTTATGCTGATAGAAACACATGGGATCTTTTTCAGGGGACAAGGCAATATGCCACCTTTATTATGAGAAAGCACAATTGTGTTAATGACTAATAATTAATACCTAACACACACAGGCGCACACACACCAAACGTTCTGCAGCTGCTCATGTATAGTTACCAGAGCTGATCGTACCTTGTAATCGCAGCTTGAGTTCACAGCTCAGGGTGGCTAACTGGCCATGACAGCCAGGCAGGAGGAGGAGCAGGGTCTCTGTCGGGCGCTCACGGATGCTCTTTGACGTTGCTAAGCGGAACGTTACCCAAAGCTGCCCATTCTCACCCAGCTTTTTATATGTTTTAGTTTTAAGGTGAGTCTATGGATCCTGCTCTGTCATGCTGCCTCAGGGTTTAGTTCTGTGTGACCATTGATCACCAGTCAATTACAGAAGTGACTTTCATCTTGTCATGGTTCTTTGTTTCTTTGCTAGGGTGGATTCTTCTTGTTTTTTCAGGATGTTGTCTGCTTTCTTCAGTCATCAAGGTGGCACTGGCGTTTGTACTCTACCCAATCATCACGACAGGCTGTGGCTGGAGACTGGTTCCATCACCCAGACTTCATTCACACACCTAAATGAAATTATACACGCCTAAATGAAGTTTCAGCAAGACTTAGACTAGTTAATATAATACGGAGTATATTTTTCAAAATGGAGTTTCAGTTACAATATGGAGTCATGTCCGACTTTGGTTACAATGTTATAGAACAAGCAATTAAAAAGTGTTACTTTTAGTTATAATGTTAAAGAATGAATACTTTGAAGGAATGGTAGTGCTATTGGTGGCAATAAGGAAATGAATCACTTAATAGATAATTTCATAAAGGGAATTTTCATAACAATTTCTATCAGTGAGAATAAGAGCACAAGTGACAAACAACAAAAAGATAAAGAACAAGTGACTTAAAGACAAGTAACTGACAATCAGCTTTATCAGTGATAGCTATATTTATACAGAAGGGTGGCTTTCATCTCAGGGAAATGAAAGTGGCTCTATCAAGCAGATTTTTCAATTAGCACAGTGCGGCAGTTTTATGAATAAACACAGTTTATGAATGAGCATGGCTTTATGAATGAATATTATTAATTTAGTAAAAAAATCATTTTAAAACCAATTCTGCGATATAATTTCTTTTTATTTCAGGACTGTATCCCTACAATTTCCTCAGCCTCCAAAGCATGATGGCAAACCCAATCAGCATACACGGCACAGCCACAAATCCCAGCCTAGTCCTCCCCATGCACACCTACTTACCACCTCTGAGGTTCCACCAAGGCTGAGAAGCATCTCAGGGAAGGAAAATCAGAAATCCATAAAAAAAAGGCACCCAGGCAGGACCCTCTGCTGTGTGACACTCCTCAGGGCTTGACTTTAGCACCTCCTGGGATCGACCTCGAAGCCTTTAGCATCCCTGTTCCACACCAGGAGCTTCCTTCAGTGAGTCTCCCTGAATAGGACACTTGGGGAAAGTCTTATACGCCCCCAAAGGGGAATGATGTACCCCCAACTTCCACAGTCAACAATGACTCACAGCCCGGGGTGTAAAACAGAGGGGTTTATTAGTAGTCCTGAACACAGCCTAGCGAAATTCCTTGTTAGCACAGAACCCAGAAAGTCACAGCTAAGTCCGTCTGTGTCAGACCCAGAATGCAGAGCCCTGGCTCTTTCCCCACAGTCCCAAACCCGAGTGTCCTGCTTCCCACAGCCCACCCTCAGTCACTCCCAGTTGCACCTTCTCTGTCCTTTGTTGAGTTTCCCAAGCAAAAGTGGTCACCTGGCCCCCACCTCTCTCCTTGTTCTCCAACTCGCTATGGCCAGCTGCCTTCTTGCAGAGTTTGCCCCCACTCCCACCAGCCCTCAGTTGCTAAGTTACAAAATATCCAGCTATTGTATTTGTGCAACACACAGGGCACAGCGAGGCATGTACACAATATTCACACAAAACACTAAGACAATCCCCCGTTTTATCACAAAATCCTCTTTGGAATATGAACAATAACGGCTTGTGGGTTTGTTCCTATTCCCCAGCCACAGCAGTGGCCAGACCCTCAAGGACACGGCCTTTATCAGTGGCTGAGTGGCTGCTAACCTGGGGTGGGGGGGAAGGAAAATGTGGGATGAAACATTCACAGACCTCAGAGCAGCCTTCAAAAAGTAAAACCACAAAAACAATGGGGGAGGGGGAGGCTGCACTTGAGGGCAGAAAGGGGGGAAGAAATGGAGCTGTCCAGAGAGATCCTTGGAGTGGCCAAAGGCAGCGTTGCAGGACCAGGGACAGCGCTGCCATGGCACAAGACATGGAGAAAGACAGAGCTGCAGAGGCAACTCCTGGAGGCAACGCAGACCCAGAACACTCTGCTGCAGCACAGGCTGCTGTTAGACACCAGGAAACGCGGTGCCTCAGCCAGGACCAGCCATGCTCTGCAGCCCCTGGGCAATACAGGATCCTGGGAACACCAGCAACTCCTCCCTGCTGCACCCCCCAGCAGTGTCCCCAGGCACCATTCCCGGCACAGGCCCTAGCTCAGGGCAGCCAGCACAGCTGCCTTTGGCAGCCCAGCTTTCTTGAGCATCAAAAATCCTGATAATGTTCAGTCTAGCCATTCAATGCTGGAAGGCCCAAGAAGAAGAAGAGGCAGAAGCCAGGTGTCTGCTCACCTGGGACTCGAAGGCACCCCCGTTTTGTTCTGCCCTCCACTGCACTGTGTCCCTAAGTTCTTGCTTCATTATTGTTTTATTAAAGGTTTGTTTGTTTGTTCTATAGGTTGTTGTTTAATAATAAAATCTATTAACAATTCATTACTAAAGAGCAACCACCTGACCTGTTGGACTCTGGAAAAATCTAAAACGATTGATTAACCATTTATTAAAGCATCTATTAATCATTAATTAATCCCTTAAAAATGATTCATAAATGGAACCTTAGGAGAAAGTGTGACCCAAGGAAAACGTGTGACCCACATAATAACGTAATGGGCAGCCCTGCACTACACTGGGGCTGGGAGGCAAGTGGTAATTCCCAGCAGGTCTACCCTGCCCTGCTCGTTCTGAACTGCCTGCCATTTAGAGTCAGAGGTTGCCCCAGCCCCATTGAGGAAGGCATTTACATGGGAGCAGAAAGAGAAGCTGGAGTTGGGATCTTTTTTCTTGTTCCTCCCAGAAAGAAAGTTACCTCCTGCTGGGGTCACATTTTCAGTGAGTTGGAGAAGTGGGACGGACTCCCACAGCCTCACTTAGCTCAGTAACGATGATATCGCAGGGCACATACCAAGGAACCCAAACCAGCCCCCAGAGCCCTTCTCTGTGTTTGCAGGAGCAAATCCTGAGCCGCCTGCAGCGTGTGAGGGAGGAGAGAGAAGAGCTCCAGGGACTGAAATCCGACTGGACAAGGAGAGTGGGAGGCTCCTGGTAGATGCCCTGCCCTGCCCAGAGCAGACTGGGGAGCAGGCAGGCAGAGCTCTCACCGTGGCTACGTCTGTTGGCTGGTGGTGGCAGGTCTCTACAAGGCCGGGTGCCCTGAGCAGCAGCCTCTGGTGAGTCGCGCTGGAGAGGCCAGTGCAAAGGGCAAGAGTCTAAGGAGAGATTCTGGGAGAAGCAAGAGAAATTGTGGAGAGACCCTAAAGTGGCTGAGCTCAGGGCGTTCTGGCTGCTCGGCCTGTAGCTGGTTTCATGGGGGAGAGACCAGGTGCCACGGCTGTGGCAAACCCCCGGCTCCATCCCCAGGAGGTGCTCACCTGGGCAGGCTATTTACAGGATCTGTCACTATGAACTGTGGGTCTGCTGCTGGGTCTTCATCACTCGCTGCTGGGAGGAGTTTGGGAGAGACTTGCCTTGTCGCTATTACAGGAAAAATCCTCTGTGGAAAGTCTCCAGGCCAGCGCCAGTCACTCCAGTGTCTGTGAGAGCTGCTGCTGGGCAGGGGCAGAGGACCCGCATCTGCAGCCAGCTGCTGCCCCAGGGATTCAGGGCGAGAGATAAATAGCTCCACATCCCCCTCCCTGCTACATACAGTGATCAGTGCCAGAGACTTACCTGCCCTGCTGGGGCCCTGCTGGGATTGCTGGGGCAAGGGAGTGAGATCCCAGCCCCAGGGCTGTGTGAGCGATGGGCCAGGCTGGGTGAACGGGACCTGCTCACGGGAAGGAGCCCAGGAAGCTTTTTAACCCCTCTCCCCTCAAGTTTGCTTCACCCCAGCCACATGGATCCCTTGCCATGCCCTTGTCTGCCTGGAACCTGCTCCCACGGCCTCCCCCTCCCCCCTCCTTCCTGCCTCTCCTCAAAACCCTCTTCCCAGGGGGCCCTGAACCCTCCCTCTGTGCCAGGGAACATTTAAACAGGGGTCAGTGCCCCCTCCACCGATCTGTGCAGTGTGAGCTCCCTGAGCAGAGGCTGTGTCTGTGGGTGTGTCTGGGATGTGCCCGGTGCTGAGGGGCTGTAGGGGTATTAGTGAATATACACAATAATCCGACAGGCAGAGCACAGGGGTCTGCCTCGCCTGTGATTCCCAGAGAAGTGTCTGTGTCTCCTGTCGGGCTGTGCAGTGCTCAGCACATGGGGGGAGCCACGGAAATATTAGTGGCTAATGACCCCTAAGCAGAGCTAAGGGGGGAATAAAAGGCAGGAAGAGCCAGAACCACACACAGGGAGAGCGAGGAGGGCCCCAGGCAGAGCAGAGAATGTGCAGGGACAATGGATGCTGGAAATTCAGCTCCTTTCCCTGCGTGTGACTTGCCCACAGACTCAGCGTGATTCTCTTGGCTTTGTCTGATCAAAGTCATTTTGCAAGTAAAGTTTCAAACAATCCGAGCTGTGTGGGCAGGTTCTGGCGGGTCTCACGGGGCCCATGGGAGTGTTTCTGTGCCGTGATTGGATGAGAGGATCTCCTAGAACGGGGAGTGGTGGGAAATACTTGCCATGAACAGTTTAAAGTGCGTTTCCATTAATATTTTCTGTCGCAGTCCCACATTGGCATGAACATCGCGGGCAGCGAGCTCCCTCCGCTGGCCGTCCATGCGCTGAGCGTGCCAGGGCTGGGACGTGGCTGCCGCAGACATTTATTGTTACTGGCAGTGGTAGCGGCGGGAGTCGCTCTGGGTGTTTGCTCAGCGCTCGCTGAATGAGAGGAGGGGGGCAGCGGCAGCGGAAGGGACTCAGGGACTCTGCTTGTCGGGCCACTCTCTGGGATTGTCCACAGTGCCTGGGCCAGTCAGCTGCCAGCTCCCAGGGAGAGTCGCTTGGAGCCCATCACCCCTCATGCCATTGAAGGTCACAGCTGCCAGGTTTGTAATTTCTGAAACCTGCCTGCTCACACCAGGGGGTGTTAATGTTTTACTGGTATTTCTATGACCTCACCGCTAGGGGCAGTGTGTGTCCGGGCTCCATTTCTATTGACAAATGGGCTGTTCCCCCTGTCACCGCTAGGGGCAGTGTGTGTCCGCGCTCCATTTACACTGACCGTTCAGGGAATGAGTTTTTCGCATGAGCTGCATTTGCTCCAGGGGAGAAGGTGAGGTCTGAAAGCAGCTAAGTGCGATGCGGGGTATTTCTACGAGGGCTGAGCAGAGAGACAGATGGACGTGGCACCATCCGCAACAGCATCAGGGAGTGGGAGATACAACATCACCTGGAGAGAGTCAGAGACGTGACCCCCCTCCCCCAGCCTCCTGGTGTGGGGAGGGACATGGCTCCTTATTTCTCAGGTTATCTCCGTCTAATTAAGGCATCTCAATTTCCATCTCATTTTAAAAATACATATAGTTTCCCATTCCTTGTTGTCTTGTCACTCTTCTCCATCATTTCTCCTCCCATTTATACAAGGTTTATTTTCCCTTAACACTTATCCTTTTCTTTCCTGGTTTCTGTTTCTTTTCTGCCACTGCTGAAGTTCTCCTTTGTTCTGTCTTTTTAAAATCACTGCTTCTTTACAGATAATCAATCCCACTGGTCACTACAGGTAAACTCAGCACAACACACAGGTTCAGGTAATGCACGTT
>ML681428.1:215155-243247 GCA_007922225.1 Emydura subglobosa
AACAGCAACTGTACTGCAAAAAGTGACGGTAAAACTGGTCTCTAGAGCCTTAAATACTGGATACAATGTGCTGACCTTACTGTGAAAATGTGTTTTCTAACTGCTGACTGTGGGAAGAGACATCTTTATCTGATGCCTGCCCTTGATAATGTTGGGAGGCGCTCTGACACCACGGTGATGGGCACCAAGTAAGAGCCGAGGAAGGTTGACTGGCAAATCTTGTAGGGGCAGGGCTGTGTCTTTCTGGGTACTGGAAAGCATCCAGCACATGGTGGCTGCTACCCTGAGAGAAACATTAAAACCAGTCAATGGGAGTTAGGTGCCTAAGCTGTTTGATGCTTTTGAAAACCCCAGGAGGTGCAGATCTGCATCCCTAGACACCTAAATACCTCTGAAAATCTGGCCCTAAATCACTCTTGAAAATGGGATGGAGGCTTCTAAGTCACTTAGGCGCCTTTGATCATTCTACCCTTAGGTCCTAAGTTTAGGGAGCCAAATTTTGGCCTAAATCTTATTCATAATACTGTGAAATACTCTGTAAAGCTGTGGTGCTCTATAAGTCAATAATAAATCAGTAAATAATAACAATCGTTTTGGGGGAGCAGGAGACACTCTGTATTTGTTTCCATGGCTGTGGAAAATCCAAACAAAAGGGGAACTTTGTGTAACTCACCTTCAGCAGCTGAGCGGCCGGTTGCTGACACTTCTCCTCTATCTCTGCCATCAGCTGTTGGAGCAAGGAGCTTTGCTGGGGGAGTTTGGTAACATTTTCATTTAATTTCTTCAAAGTCTCCATCTCCTCCTCCCCCAGTCTCTGGAGAAAGAGTTTCTTTTTCTCACTCAGATACCGTTCTAGTTTCTCAGATTCCGACAAGATTCGCTGTCTGTGATGATTTACTTTTTCCTTTAGTTAATAACAAAACAAAACAAAACCATAAATATCAGCAGAACTATCAAGTGTCTCAGGCCATTTTGGGTGAAATACATGAGATGTGAACACATGTTTATAGATTCATATTTAAAGGCCAGAAGGGACCATTGTGATCATCTAACCTGACCCCCTGCATGTCACAGGCCAGATAATTATACCAAGGGGTTCCTGCATCAAGCCCATAACTTACTTCTGGGTAAAGAATTAAATAGTCTGTGAAGCAGGGGGCTGGATTCTGGGTCTCCCACTTCCTAGGTGGGTACCTGACCCGCAGGATGATACAGCCATCCTCGCTTGCTCTCTGGCCCACTGACTATATGAGTATTTACACAAACTAGAACAGTTTCAACAGGAGAGACTGAGCTTCTCTCCGCCCCCTCAGACGACTGTCCTGAGACTGGGCATGAGATTCCTCTGTTCAAATCCTTCCTGCCCCTCAGGCCTAGGGGAGAATTACCCTGGCTCTCCCACCTCCCAAGTGAATGCTCTAACCACTGGGCTAAAAGCTGTAAGAGAGGCACCATCCTGCCCCCAGTCATTGTATAGGGAGCTGAGGCCCCTAAACCAGCGATTTCCAAGGTGCCTACAGCTTTGGTGTTGTAATACTTAACTCCCTGTGTGGATCTGGGCCCGAGTCACCTTCAAGTAACAATTGCATCCTTCACTCTGCCCCCACGTGAGACAATAAACCCAAAACTCATGTTTGGGGAAAAACAGCCCCACGCCACCTCACCCCCCGTCCTTTCCTTACACTAGATATTCGTCAGGAAATGCAAAACGTCCATAGGAGGCAAGGTGGGACAGAATTAGCAACTAAAAACACATCATCATATGGGGGTGGGGGATGGAGACTCTAGAACCCCTTCACCAAATGTCCCTACATTTGCCCCACATATTCTGCACTGGTCCATCAACAAACACAGCAATTGTCAAGCCAAGCTGAGTATATCTGTGGATTTTAGAGCACTGTAAATGTCAGCTTGAAACTGAAATGGGGTTTCAGCCTTAAGCAGGGTGCAGAAAGGCTGCCCTGAAAAATGTGTAACTCCGTGAGACTCAGTGGGGTAGGTTCCCCTCTCATGATTGACCCAGTGTAAATCAGGAGTAACCCTATCAATGCTAATGGGGCTGTAGTAGTGTAGAACTGGTGTGAGTGAGAGCAGGGCTGTCCCAGTGAGCGCAGTCCATGTCAAATCGACCAAATCAGAATGGCAACATTTACACGGGTCTTGCCCTGATGCGAATGCTGACACAAGGTGTGAGACAGCGAAAAGTCTGGATCTGTATCTTCCTCTGTGTTTCTAGAACCAGTGGGCTTGATCCACAAGAGGCTTCTGCACTAGAAATACAGATAAATAAAATATGTATTTATCTGGGCCTCCTTTGCATTTAGATTCAGTGTAAATCAGCCCATTGCTGTTAAGTGTCATGTAGATTTGTTCATTTTTGCCCTTCCATTTCCCACCATATTCCTCAAGCTGAACATTTTCTGGAAAGTCTGATTATAATCATAACCAGGGTTTATTTGTTTGTTTGTTTTAACGCTATGCTGCTGTTGTCTATTTTTATCATGATTTTCTTGTACATTTAAAAAAATATTTAAATAAAATGAGAGATTAAACCAAACTGCAGACACTTACTTTCCAGTCATTCGGTTTATTCCGCTCCTTGGATTCCAGCTTTGAAATCTCCTCCATGGCTTTCTTCAGAAGCTCAATGTCTTTGTGGAGTTTCTCCTGTGGGGATAACGATGCCGGGTGAATTCTCTTGCAGTGAGTCAGAGCTCTGGGGATTCCTCACCCATGGGTGGCAGGAGGGTTTTGTGGCCAAGCCCAGGCCGGCCGTGAGGGGACCAGGGTTCTGTCCCCAGCCTTGCCATGGAGAGAGCTGATTTGAGTGACCCCGGGGTTCTCTGCAGAGCGGTCGTATCGGCTCCCCAAACAGCCAGGCTCTGTCTGGGTTACAGAAAGGTGTTGTGCTATTGATACATGTGGTACTTGTTCCAGGGGCTAACTCCGACCCCCCTAGAAGGCAAGGATCGTGTTTGTGCCAAGGTGCTTGGCTGGAACCTGGGACCCCTTCTCCAGTGCTGGGAACCCCCACTTGACACACATTTTGTTCCAGCACATGATACTAGAGTGTCAGCATCACACTGGCTTTCAGCCTGGCTCTGCTGGTTCAGCAGCTCTGTCTGAACCAACCGTGGGCAAACAAACGCCTCATGTGGATCTTGGGCAACTCACACAGGGCCTGCCTCCCTTCAGCCTGGTGGATAAACTCCCGCTGACCTCAGTGAGGGCAGAACTGGGCCCGTCACCCTCTGTGCTCAGATCCCCCTGTGCAAACAGGGCGAAGAGGGCAGGGCTCTATGGCTAGACCCACTGGTGTCTGTGTGGGGCTCCAACAGCCCGGGATGGAAGCAGCGCTGGGCGCGAGTACAAAGCATGATCACTGCTTTCATTTCTTGTAACAGCAAGTGACCATGAGGGAGTGAAAACAACAGTCAGTGTTTGTAGATGCCTGCAGGGGCTGGGGGCTGCCCTGCAGAGTTTCAAGTCACAGACATATTGATATGTTCGGCAGGTGAAATCCTGGTCCCATTGACGCCGCTGGGGCTGGATCCACGAGGCACTTAGGCATGTGACACTCAGCACTGCAGTAACTGACTTTTTAGCACCTAAATTTCCTCTGGACCAGCCCTGAGACCCACAAAGCCTGAGTTAGGGGCCAGGCTCCTGTACAAAGCATGGGGAGAGACAGACACCTTAGACTGCAACCCACAAACACCAGCAGGCCGGGCTGAGAGCTGCCTAAGCCAGCCAATGGGAGATGCTGAGGAGAGGTGTCCCAACCCCGCCCCCTCAGGGAGGTGGGCACCTCACTCCGGGCCGCAGAGAGGCACCTGGCTCTGCCAGCGACCCCAGCCAGGAACCCAGCTCCTGGAGTCAGGTGGTCAGATACTCGAGCTATGAGCTCTGAGCCTGCCTCACTTCGCACAAAACCACTGGAGGAGAAGAAGGCGGAGCCACCCCCTTTCTAACTTTTAGCCCAGCAGTCAGAGCTCTCCCCTGGGAGGTGGGGAACCAGGTTCAATCCCCCCTCTCCCCCCGCCTGATGCTGAGAAAGGAGATCCATGTTCCAATCCTACCTCTCAGGAGAGGATCTAACCACCGGGCTATGTGGGGCTCCCTCAGTCTCTCCTGGTGAAGCTGTTCCTCTTGGATGATGAAAGGGGCTGTGTATTGCAGTGGTACCTCAAACTGGGACTTAGGTTCCTATGTACCATTTTGGCTCCAGGCCTGGGAGTTTTCCACTGACTTTGATGGGGCCAGGATTTCACCCCATAGATTTAGAAGACTCCTACCCATCATGGCTAAACTCCATGTCATTTTAAAATTAAACTTCTCCTGCAGTGATTTAATTTCTGCTGAATATTTAGAAATAAATCATGTTTCCTACCTTGTATTTCTGAGCTGCCTCCTCAATGGGCACCAGAGCATGAGATTTGTGCTCCTGGGTTTTTTCACAAACCAGACAGATCACCTCATCATCATCTTCACAGAACAGCTTGACTTTGTCCTCGTGCTCCCTGCAGACTAGCTGCTCTTTTCAGTTTTCAGGTTTTATTCCTAGTTGCTGGATATTTTCCACCATGCTGGCAAGCTGCCTGTTGGTCTGAAATTTCTCTTTCTTCAATTTTTTCCTGCATTGTGGACAGCAAACTCCCTCTGGTTCCATTTTCCATTTTTCATAGTGCTCAGTGATACAAACTCGGCAAAAGTTGTGTCCGCAGTCTGTGCTCACTGGATCGTTGAAATAATCCGTACAGATCTGACAAACCGCTTCTTCCAGTAGCTTTCTCAAAGGATGGGCAGAGGCCAAGGCTGCGGGAATGTAAGAGTTGCAGTGACCAGTTTCACTTAATGAATTATTCTCTAACTGGAAATCAGATGACATTTGAACAGTGAGGGGAACAAACCATTGGAGCAGCTTCCCAGGGAAATGGCAGCATTTGTCATCACTTAGCGTCTTTAGATTGCCTTGGCTGCCTTTCTAAAAGATGTGCTGTACACGGACAGATGTGAAGGGCAGGAGGGACGATTCTGATCATCTAGTCTGAACTCCTGCATAACACAGACCAGAGAATTTTACCCAGTAATTCCTGCATCCAGCCCACAATCTGTGGTAGGTACAACAGATATTTCTGAAAGTGACATCCCATATTCATTTAAAGACTCCACAGGACAGAGAGTCCACCATGTCTCTGGGCCGGTTGTTCGAATGGTTAATTATCCACACTGTTAAAAAATTGCACCTCATGTGGACTCTTTGTCTTCATTTTTATTGTGTTGGTTTGCTCTGCCTCTCTCCTTTCCTTGGTTTTTCTCTATTTTTAGCACAGGATCCAGTTAGTTAGAGATTGGCCAGTTGTTGCAGGAGCTAACTACACTCATATCATAGTTCAATATTTGCATTTTACTTTTAGAGTGAGCAAATTCCTGTGCTGGCTGGGTCTGTACGAGTGGTGTATCCACAGACAGCCCCTACAGGGTCTGGCTCTTCCGAGGCAGGGGGAAGTAACTGGCTCAGGAAGTAACGCTGAGTTCAGGGTGTGGGTGCGTTTGCTGCCTGGGAGGAAAAGCAAAACTCTTTGGTAGCAGCAGCTGGAGGGCTCCACCCTCTTCTAGTAATAAAATACATGCTCTGCTTACTGAGCATGGGGCTGGGCCATCATTCTGGGGGCTCTGCCTGCTTGTGTGAACCCATCAATAAGGAGACCATGAGGCCATGTAACATGAGCTTGAATGTGTCTATGCCCCCACCCCCACACACTGACATTGCTAGCTCCCCTCCCCTTCCCATCCTATCATGCCAGATGTTGGCCCTGCAGAAGCCATTAACAAGTAAGAAGTTGTTCCTTGCTCTCTTGCCCTGGGCTGCTGCCTACACGTATCACAGCCAGCAGCTTACAGGGGCTGTATGCAACATTGCTCATGTAGCCAGAGCTGAGCAGTGAGCTGGGCCCCTCACTGCTGTGGAATCAAAGAATTAATCATAAAATTGATTAATAGAATGCCTGGTCTGAAACTGCTCATAGAAGGCCTGGCCTGAAGTTGTAGCCTGAAACTGAACTAGAAGCCCCAGGCTAAACCATTCACAGAATGCCTCAACTGAAATTAGAATAAAGATGTTAAAATCCCACAAGAGGTCCCTGAACCACACCCAAGAGGCAAGTTCTCTGTTATGAGCCTTAAGCCTTATTGAAGTCTGAACAGACTTCACCTGTTTTGATAAGTACCAGTACCTGCCCCCCTTTGTCTTACCGGCCCCATAGAAACTCACTCCATACAAATTAGCATTTGAACAGGTATTGTGTAACCACCCATCTTCGGGAGTTAACCAGGGTCCCTGAAAACTACATTGTATACTCAAGTGACTCATTGGGCGTTCCTGTGAGGGTGTCTGGTGTGCCCCACTGTGCATTGTGATTGTCTTTCCTGTTAAGTATAAACTGTTAATCAAATTCCACTATACGATCAACATGTAAATGAACCTCAGCAACCCCTATATAAGTCTTTTGTATCTGGTAGCCAGGTGAAGTACATTTGTCCAGCATCCAGACATGCTGCTTGACTTCCCTATAGCCACCTGGGTTTTCCCTATGGCTATAGCATTCCCCATAGCTATGGCTATGTGATTGTGTGTGTCACAATTAAAGCTGCACCCAATCCAACTCTAAAATGTAGCAGTGTGGTTCTTTTCCACGACACTCCCATTACCCACCCCTACCTGGGCCTCCTGCCCCAGCTTCAGCCAGGCTTCCCTAGCCATGCCCCAGGCCCACCCAATGCACCCCCCTCCGAACCAGGCTCCTGTGCCGCACACAGGGGTGACGTGTAGCTTAACTCTGCATTTTCCGGATTTCAGATGTTTCAGTTTGTGCCAGCTTCATCCCTCCCCCTGATCCCGGCGCACATGGAGGGGCAGGAAAGGGGCTCAGACACCCCGAGAGGAGCAGGGTCTCGCACATCTTAGTGCACACACAGAAGGGGAGAATTCATGGCTGACAGGTGCCCTCACCCCATAACCTCCGACATCCTCTGCAACCTCTCACATTCTGCAACCTTTTATGTCTTCTCCCCTCCCGCTCCCCTGTAATCCCGACCCCTCCCTTTTACCTGAGCCCCCAGCCCCTTTTCCCTGCCTTACCATCTGTTCCCATTTATATCCCTCCCCATAATACCCCCATCCCTCGCTGCAGACCCAAGCCCTCCTCCACTATTCCCACTCCTCTTGCACCCAGAGCACCTCCCCTCCCAGGGAGCCTTCACAGCTGCCATGAATTTTCTTTTGAAAAATAATTTCAGCACCTTCTGAATATTCTGCTGTGCACAGGTGACATTGCTCCACAATCATCATCATCATCAAACACCTTGGCAGAGGCAGATGTTCCCCAGAACAGATGTTCACTTTTCCTTCTCAGAGTTCTGCCCATGGCAGGTTTCAAAGTTCCAGGCTCCCAGAAATGTCCAGAGGCCCAGTGAGATGTTCTGTTCTCCTCACGCAGGTGAACAAACACAGCCTGACACAATAGCTCTGGGACATGAGGACTGCTGCGTTCACCTCAGTGGCTGTTCCCATCCCTTCCCCAGTGCGGGAGAGTTTCTGATACAGGCCAAGCCTGCCCATTCTCAGCTCCTCACCCCACTCTCAGCATGTGTGCTTGGGTCATGCTCTGAGCATAGAATTTCTCAGCTCCCCACCCAGGGGGGCAGAGCTTCCCCAGACCCTGGCACACAGACGGGGAGAGGGAGGGAGGAGGGCTCAGACACCCCCAGAAATGCAAGTTCCCTTGGAAGTTGGCTCACATGAAGGGATTTGGGGGAATCAGACACCCATAAACATGCAGGGGGCCCCACATGCCGGCACCCACAAAGTAAGGAAGATGGGCTCAGGAATCACTGGGGAGGGGCAGGGAAGGGACACCCACATCCCTGCCTATGCAGGAGGCTAGAAAGGGGGCTCAGATTCCCCAGAGAGGCAAGGCCCCCCTCCAGGAGCTGGCTCGCATGAGAGAACAAGGAAGAGTAGGTCACACCCCAGTAGCTGGGCTGGGGGTCCCCAGATCATTGCACACACACACAGGAGGGGAATGGGGAGTGACAGGTGCCCCTGCCCCTATTCTTCTTCAGCCCACCTGTCACTGATCCCATCTTTCCCTTCACTATGTCCCATTCCACCGCCCCATCACCGGAGCCCCTAACCGCTCTCCCTAGAGTCCCACCTACTCCTCCACACCAAACACCCTCCCTTCCTAGCGCCCATTTGTTTGTGTTGTTTATTTTCTGCTAAAAAATAGTGTAAATGCCTTTGCATTATTCTGCTGTGCTCAGATTACATTTCCCAAAAACCAGACCCCCTTTGAAGGGGCAGATTGGAGCAAAAGGCCTGTCCCTCGGTTTGGATTTAAAGCCACACCGCCTAGGTCAGGGCTCCTATTCAATGACTGCGACTTTCCCTCAGAACCACCCCAGTGCTGTAAAAGAAGAGCTACTTGTCCAGGTAGTTAGCCTCTGTCTGCACGTCTTCAGTGTAATCCCTTTAGCTCGTCATTAGCACAGGAGACAATTGAGGAGCTAAACTACAGGAGCAAAACCTTTTTTACAAAAAATTAACTAGATTTTCAGCACAGGCTGGTGGATGCCCACGCGCCCTGTTCAGTCCTTGAGCGTTGGAGACCCTGGTGCTATCAGCTGAGCCCTAGTTTGATCCCTAGTGTTGAAGTAAATTGTGCAGCCCATAAACTTTGATTAAGAAAAGTTATGTCTTATGGGTAAGGGGGGGCGGAACAAAGAGCAAGAATATGCTAAGAAATGTATCTTTTTAAAGCGCTAAATGCTTGAATTGCAGATTTGTCTGTGTCTGTAACCTTGGCTGATAAGAAAGTGAATGTTTTCTGTAACCCAACACTGCTATAAATACATGCTGTGTCTGCCTGCAGGCAGAGAGACCCTTTACTGACCAGAGGAAATTCGGTCAGTTAACTCTCTCTCCCTGCAATTGCTTGTACTTAATAAAAGTGTCTCTGATGAGCCTCAACTAACAAAACTCAGAGTGAAGCTTTATTTTCTTCCACACTAGCTGTGAGCAACAACTGGTTGCCAACATCTGTCAACTTTAAGAACAGCTGGATTTTGGGGGAAGGGCTGTATCTCAGCAACCCCTTAGTCAAATGGCCCCAAATTTGGACCAGTAATAGAAACCTATGGTCCCATGAGCCACATCTAATTTCGGGGCAATCCAAGTAACTGTGCAGATTTTACGGCACTTAGGCAAGACCAGCTTTAAACAGAATCTTGATCTAAAACTGAACTATAGCAGGGCTGTCACCTTTATATACTGAAGTACTTAATATACCTTAGACAATACTGATAAAATACTCATCTACCTTAATACTTATTGGTCCAGGAAGCAAGTGTGAATCACTCTGTAGGCCAGGAATTAGGACAGTCACTGGGGAGGGAGGGGTGAGTACCTGGGCCCCAGTCTCTGTGTCTAGGATTATTTAATTATTATACCACCTAGAACAGCTTGGACAGGAGGGTGTGAGAGGGACCCATTCAGGAATGTGACAGAGCAATTCATTTATGGGACTAGCTGAGTGCCCAAGACAAGGTAATCTGAGGTGTAGGCACAACTTGGGAACATTAGTCACAAAGTGATGTCAGCTGGTGAGCACAAGTGGAGTTACAGGGAATCGACTGAGAGCCGGAAGGACGACTGCTTGTGACAAAGATTACGATTCTGTCAGGGCTGTTTTTAGTAAAAGTCAGGGACTGATTATGGGCAATAAACAAAAATTCAGGGAAGCCCACAGCCTTTCCCTGAGTTTTACTAAAAATACCCTGAGGGAAGAAGGGGGCTAACACTCAGAGCAAGGCTGGGGGCTGAGCGCTGGTGGGGTCTGCTGCTCCAGCAGTCCTGGGGAACGCTGCTCCGGCAGCCCCAAGGACTGGCCACCGTTACTCCCTGCCCTCCATGACAGAATTGTGTCCTTACTTGTGACATTTGCGGCTGGCGAGCACTCTGTCATGTTAGAGCAGGACACACAAGTTTAGTCATGGGAAAAAGAACAACTTCCTGAGTGCCCCACGGTATCTAGAGCTCTCTTTCACTGCGGAATCATTCAGAAAGGATGGACTTCTCCTCTTCACAGGGACCAGTGCAAGACCTAGGCACTTACATCCCATATAGAGTCTCAAAATGGGACGTAAGCAGGTTCTCAGCTGGGTCTATGTCCCATGCTGCCTTCCAAATGGACAAACATTTCACCCGGAGCTACTTCAGTCCAGTCGGGGTTTATCTAGGTCAGCACAGAAAATGTGGAAATCTGCCTGTCAGTTATCTAGCTCCCTAGTTAGAACCAATGCTCACAACCCCTCTGTGAGGTAGAGTCCTACTATTATCCCCATTGTACAGACAAGGAATGGAGTCACAGAGGACAGGTTTTCTACACAGATTGAGGCACCCAAAGATTCAGATAGGTGCCCAGTAGGATTTTCAAAACCAACTAGGTGCCCAACTCCAATTGAAATCAGTGGCATGTGGCACATCTGAAAATCCCACTAGGCGCTAACCTGCATCTTTAGCCACCTAAACAGCTTTAATAATTTGTCCCTAAGTAACTCACCCAACGTCCTGCAGGACATCTGTGCACAGCAGGCTACTGCTGTAACCACTGGACCATCCTGCCTCTAATCTCATGATCTCAGCCTAAGCCTTTACACATGAAGACCTGTGACCAAACCCCACCTGTGCAGTCTGAACACAAACCTGCAGAGCTACCAACACCTCCACCATTTGAGCGAATCCCCAGCTCCAGGAGATGCTCCCATTTCTATGCCTATGCTTAAGACCAGACCTGCATCCTGAAAACCACACACACACATTGTGGAGGCCGGCAGTGGGGAATGGGGTGGCTGGAATTTCCTTAAAAGTTCAAAAATGAGGTGGCACAATTGTTTGTGTTGAAAATCGTATGATGTTTGTAAGCCAGGCTTGTCATGTGTTTGGAGCTGACTCACGAGTTCTGGGCGCTGGGGTAGGCACTGCTGAATGTGAGATCCGGGTTCATTACCTCCGAGCTCCTGCTGTCCAATAGAAATGGCTCCTGACCCTGCACATCCCATCTTCACTCCTACAGAGAAGACATTCTCGTCATCTTTCAGCTCGGCTGTTCGCTCAGTAATTCTGCAGTGCAGCTAACAGGGGTGTGAGGGGAAATGAACAAGGCAAAGGCACGCACGGTACCTGCTCGGTGTGTTCGCCTCCTCCTGAAAGGAGGAATAGGAAACAATCAATAATATTCGATGATGTAATAAAATCGTGTGAAAAAACCCCCCGTGCCCATTGCCCGGGGGTGCGCCGCACTTACAGGTACAAACCCTCTTCCCAGCCCGGAGTCACACACCGACACCAGCAGCAGGCCGCTCCCCCCAGTACTAAAGAATTTCCTCATGTGCCAAAAACACCCATCGCAGCCTGTGGCGGAGCGCGGGGAGCCGGGAGCACGAATCCAACCCCAGTATCTGTACTCTCCCTGTCCTCGGTGTCGGGCAGCCCCACAGAGCCAGGCTGGGGCACCGCCGGGGACGCTCGGTGGTTCAGTTCGCGCGGGGCCGGGTGACTCAGCGAGCGGTTACACAGTGGTTACACCGGGGAGCCGGTTCTGTGCCTAGCCCTGGGCGGAGCTTGGCTAAGCCGCTACGACACTTATTTATGTGCCAAGCTTCAGGCTCCTGAATTCAGCCCTAACTGCTCCGCACCTGAGTCTCTCTATGTCCGACACAGAAGCAATGGCTCACCTACCGCAGAGGGAGCTCACGGGGTTGGTCAATTAACATTTCTCCAGGGCCTTGCCTGTGAAAAAGAACGAGACACATTTCATCAGCTGCCCTGTACCAGACTATGTTCAAGCAGCGATTTGCTCAGGGGCTCCCTGTGGGTGATGGCAATAGAGTGGCTTTAAAGGGATGGTCCCATGCAGCCCGTTCCCCCAGAAACAAACACATTCAGGGCTAATGTTACCGTTACAGCCCTTCTCCACTTATTTAGCTGTGCTGTGGTCGCTGCTTGCCCACAGATTCTCTGCAGTGATATTAAGGAGATCGAATTTCTAACGGGCGTTGTAGCATCAGCAGTAATCCTGGATTTCTAGCAGTTTTGGGTGAACTTTCCTCCACATCTCACCTGTAAGTTTCCTTTTTCTGCTGCTGCTGCTGCATCCACATCAATGGTGGGAAATTAGGGCACTGGAAATGCCATGCTGCTGCTGCTGCTTTTTTGAAAAAGTACATGTCCCCCCAAAGGCTTTATGTTGATATTTTCCCTGATTTTCCTCTAAATTCCTGCTGTTCTATTTTTCCTGTTTATGTCTGTGAGGGAGTCCCAAAGGAACAGTGCTCTGGTCTGGAACCACTTGAGCGAAGACAGTCAGGACTCTATTGCTCGGAGTCTGTCTACCTCCCCCCCAGTCTCCACACACCAGTGCAGCTGCCTCCTGAATCTGGCCTTGAAGGGTTCAGCACCCCTGCTCCCTCCGGGGGTCCCACTGGACGGGACCCTGGGGAGCCCTTACATGCCCCCAAAGAGGCCATGCACCCCACTTTGCAGTCAGAAGCGATTCACAGCCAGTGTGGAAGTCGGAAGGGTTTATTAGTTCTCAGGGTCACAGCATAAAAAGATTTTGTTAGCAGATTAATTTGAAGTTACAGCAGTAACCAACTAGGGAGACACAGAGCCCATGCTCAGGCCCTGCTCCCAAACCCCCTTATAGGGGACAGACTGGCCCTTTCAGCCAGCCATGCCCCCAGACCCATCCCCTTGTCCTCCCTCCAGTCCTTGGTCTTCTTCCCAGTCAAGGTGGCCACTCCTCCTTGTCTCTGCCTGACGCAACCTGTTGCAGCTGGTTGACCCATAGGGCAGAGAGGTCTGGTCTGTGGACCTGTGGCTGCGGAAGGCCCATCCGCCCTCTACTGGCCTCTGCAATGATCACACACCCAGATCCCATCACTGAAATACATGAGTAACAAAGGGGGTAAACTGAGGCACACACGCAGCACTCCTAGAAAACCCCAAGAATATCTCCACTTCATCACAATGTCAAAGTTCCTTTGTTATTGGAGCATGTAGATCTTAACAGCCTTCCTATTCACTTTTTCAGCTGGTTGAAAAATGCAGCACCTTCCTTGCAATTTTTTTTTTAATCCAAATCATCCAGTCACTCTATTCCTGATCAAAATCAGCAACAATCTTTGCAAAAACATCCATCCAAATTCAGAAAAATGTTGATCATCTTTATTTAATTTCAATGTTAATAGGTGCCCAGTTAGGTAAATTAACATGCACAATAGAATAGAAAGGGCTGCTCTTCCCACCTTAGGACCAGAGGCCTTTTTTTTTAAAAACAAAAAACAGCTACCAACTAACAGCCTTACACACAGCTCATGTTTCAGCTTTGTCTCTTGTTTACCAGTTTTCCTGTTTGGAACTCAATACATAACAAACATTTAGTGGCTGCAGGTGAACATATCATGACAGGGCCTCAATATCCATCAGCGGATATAGCAAGCAAATAAATCCACTGTGAGTCTGTGTAACGTATTTCCTAATGGGATCACCCTGTGCCAGGAGCCATTTGTCGCACTGCACCGGGGTGGAGCAAATACATGGGCAGCAGGGGGAAAGCTGCCTGGGCTCCTTCCTGTGAATAGATCCTATTCGCCCAGCCTGGCCCCTCACTCACACAGCCCTGGGGCTGGGCTCTCACCTTCCCCTGGCCCAGCTACTGAATCCCCTCCCGCAGCTCTCCCCACCCCCATTGCGCTGGGACCAGCTCCCCCCACAGGCTGAGGCTGCAGCGCAGAGCGGCAGGGCCCCGGCGCTCTCACCCCTGCCTCCCCCGCACGTGTGGCCGTTTCACTCCCAGTCATGGGCAGAGACTCCCCCAGGGCAGGAAATGCCGGGACCTTCCCCTCACTCACTGGCCCCGTCGCACTCACTGGGCTCCTCCCGCTCCCCCATAATTTCTGCCAGTAGCTCTTCCTACGTGGGCCCCGCCACCCACCAAAGTCTTCATCATGTCAGCTGGGCTTTTCCCTTCCTGCTGCTGCAGCCCCCTCTGCACCTCCACCATCAGCCTCTGCCCCTGTCATTGCCCCCACCAAAAACACCCCCCCCCCCGCCCATCAGCCCATCAGCCGGCTCCCTCCACCCCCTTCTCTGTTAATGCCCTTTAGCCCCTCCCCTGGGCACAGGCCTGGGGGCTGCTCAGTGCTGGGAGGGGACAGTCTCTGCTGCGGGTGTCGCTGTCAGGGACAGAGATTCCCTCCGGCCTGGGCTGGGACTGGGCAGATGATCAGGGGAGCCGTGTTTTTACCCCCAGCACTGACACCAGGACTGAAATAAGGGCGAAGCGTCCCGGAGAAGGTGTCAGTGAAAGTGAAGAGCTGGGACCTGTCAGTGACATTGTAAAATGAGACCTCGCCTGCCTCATAGTCCAGGAAAATCCCCACCCGGCTGGGCCTGACGCTCACGGGGAGGATGGTCCAGGGGGAGGTGAGGGCCTCGTATTCCCCAACCCTCAGCCACACCGCCCAGTATCCATCCTCCAGTGAGAGTGTGACTGGCCCCTTCTTGCTCACAGATTCCCTACAAACCCCCAGGTCCCATTCAGTCTTGTCTCCCACCTCCACCTCCCAGTAACACCTCCCGCCCGGGAACCCCTCAGCGCCCAGCACACAGGGACAAGGATCAAATCTCTCAGGATTGTTGGGCAGATCCTGGCGTGTGTCTCCGTCTCTCACACATTTCCGATCCTCAGACAGGTCGAGCCAGGAATTCGCCGTGTCTGGATCCAGAGTCACCTCCACTGGGGAGAGAGTCACAGAGTCAGGGCCGGGGCAGGGGCTGGTCACGGGGATCAAAGGGAAATTAACCTGCATCCCCGTCAATCGCTGGGGGGGGGTTGTTGCCCGTTAAGGGGAGTCAGGGCCCCTCTGCCCCTGGGAGCGAACTTGAGGGGAAGGAGAGCAGGAGCGGGGGAGGGGGGTGGGTGGGAAGGTGTCAGCGGGGGCAGGGCAGGGGAGGGCAGCCCAGGGATGGGAGAGGGACAGGCTGATGCTGGGAGAGGCAGAGGGGGGAAGAGGGGAGGGGCAGGCACAAGGGCAGTGGGGGGAAGGGAAGGAGCAGGCACCAGGAGCACAGAGGGAGGTGGAGGGAGGGGCAGGTCCCAGAGGGCACAGGGAAGCAAGGGAAGGGGGGGCACCAGGGGGCAGAGGGGTGTGAGGCAATGGGGGGCTCCAAGGGGCAGGGGAATGAGGAGAGGGGGACTCTAGGGAGCAGAGGGGAGTGAAGAGGAGGGGCAGGTGCGAGGAGCAGGGGGGAGGGAACGGGGAGGCGCCAGGAGCACAGAGTGAGGCACGAGCCGGGGGCAGCGGAGGTGTCTAGGGCAGGGGTGATCACCAGAGGGCAGAGCGAGGGATGGGGCGGGTGCCAGGGGGCAGAGTGGGGTGATGGGAGGGGCGGGTGTCAGGGGGGCTAAGGGGGAAGAGGAGCCCCAGGGAGACAGAGGGGGAGTTAAAGGGGGTCTGGCCCCAGAGGAATAGAGGGAGCGGGGGAAGGGGCAGCCCCCAGTGGCAGAGGGGTCACGAGGGGAGTGGGGGCACCAGGTGGGCCAAGGATGCGGTGGGGGAAGGTGCAGGTGACAAGGGGACAAAGACGGTGAGGGGTGGGGCAGGCACCACAGAGACATGGGGGGGTGAGGGGTGTGGTGGGCACTAAAAGGCAGATGGGGGGAGGGAAGGGGCAGACCCCAGGAGGCAACAGGGGAGCAAGAGAAGGGGCAGACATCAAGAAGCAGAGGGGGAGGGTGATGGGCATCAGGGGGCAGAGTTGTGAGGGAATAGGGGGCTCCAAGGGGCATGGGGTAGGAGGAGAGGGGTGGGCTCCAGGGGGCAGTGAAAGGTGGGGCTGGCTCCAGGACACTATAGGGGGTGAGGGAAGGGGCAGGCAGGCGGGGCAGAGGGAGCTCAATGGGAGCGGCGCACACCAGGTGGGCAAAGGGGGTGCGTGGGAAGGCACAGGTGACAAGGGGGGCGAGGGGAGGGGCAGGTGCTGGGGGTAAGAGGGGAGAGAGGGGAAAGGCAGACCCCAGGGGCAAGGAAAGGGGCAGTTGTTAATGGGGAGAAGGTGAAGATAGTAGGGGTGGGTGCCAGAGGTTCCAGAGGGGGGGAGCAAGTGGAGGGGTAGGTGCCATGGGGGTTGAGGGGGGTGAATGTTGGGGTGGATGCAAGGAGGGCAGAGGGGGGAGGGTCGGGTACTGGGGTAGAATGGGGGGGATGATGGGCAGGGGAGCACGGGGGGGGCAGAGAGGGATGTGGAGAAGGGCAGCCTTATGGGGGCAGAGGATAACAAAGGGAGCGGGTGGGTACCGGGGGGGGGGAGGGGGAAGAGGGTGGATGAAGGGAGGGGTGGGACCCAGAAGGTAAATGGGGTGTGGGGATGCACGGACAGCAGGGGCCCAATGTGGGGCAAGGGAAGGGGCGGGCACCAGGGGACAGATGGGGATGAGGGTAGAGTGGGGCACCAGGGGGTCAGAGGAGTGAAGGGAGGGGCTGGCACCAGGGGATGGGGGTGGGGAGTGGAGGGACAGGGGCTGGTGAGGGATGGGGAAGGTGGCAGGGGGGAGGCCTGTGAGGGAAAGGGCAAGCACCAGGGGGCAAGGGGAGGGGCTTGTGCCATGGGGTGATCTAGGGGGGTCATCAGGGGGTGGGAGGACAAGGGAAGAGGTGGATGCCAGGGGAGTAGAAGGGGTGACAGCCAGAGGCAAAGGGGGGCAAGGAAAGGGGCCTGCAACCATTGGGCAGAGGGGGGGCAGATGAGCAGGCAGTAAGAGGGCAGGGGGAGGGGCAGAAGGGAGCAAGAGAAGGGGTTGGTGCCGAGGCGACTTCTGTTGGGAGGTAGAAGGGGGGAAAGGAAGGGGCAGGTAAAGGGATGGAGGGAGGAAGGGAGGAGCGGGTGCTCTGGGCAGAGAAGGGGGTGAAAGGAGGGTTGGGCACCAGGAAGGCAGAGGGTGAGGGAAGCCATGGATGAAGGGGGAGCAGAGGGTGGTCAGGGGTGTGAGCATCAGGAGGATAAGGGGGGAGGGGAAGGGCAAGTACTGAGGGATTGAGGGGGGTGGAGCAGAGGGTCAGACACAAGGGGGGCAGAGCAGGAGGGGCTGGTACTGGGGGGCAGAGGAAGATGAGGTAAGTTGTGGGCACCAGGAGCAGAGAGGGGTGAGGAGAGTGGCAGGGGGCAGAGGTAGCATATGGGTGGCAGGGAGAGGGGAGAAGGGTGGGAGGCAGGACCACAGAGGAGGGTGAGGGGTGGGGTGGGCATCAAGGGGCAGTGGCAGACACCAGGTGGGCAGATGGGGGAAGGATAGAGGCAGAGGACAGGTGGGCCCAGGGGTGAGGGATGGGTAAGGGAGGGGCAGGAGCCAGAGGGAAGAGGGGGAGCAGGAGATGGGCGGGCACCAGGATGGCAGTGAGGGAGGGGCAGGGCCCAGGGAATTTCTGGTGCTTAGGGGCCGTGTGTGTCTGGTTTGTTGTGTGGAATCAGAAAAATATCATTGAAAAAATGCCTTAGTCTGAAACTGTGATAGAAATGCTAAGTTCAAGTGGAATGTCTTAGCCCTACCATCCACATGCAAATTCGTTAGTCTATGTTGTAGAACTTATCCACCTTTGAAGTCCGAACACAGACATCTCCTGTCAGATAAATTAGTAAGTGTCTGTACGTGATCCAAGACTTGTTGGCACCAGAAGACCCATTTAGACAGGCTAGCACCTGGTGCACCCTATGGTGTTCTATAATCACCTTACTTATGGGCAATAACCTGTTAATCAAACTCCACTATACGATCTATATGTAAATGAATCTAAATCAAATCTATATGTCACAAATAAAGCTCTACTCGATCAGGGAGTGAGATGGGGAGCTCGGGGCTAGCAGGGCCCATTCACCACTGCGCAGGCACTGGCTGTGGGGGTCACCGCCAAGGAGGGTGTAGATCTGGTGCCGTGTGCTGCTTGGCATGGTTGGTACCTGGGGTAGCCCCAGGGCAGGAGCCTGGGGGGGCTGGGCGCTTTCCTGGGGATGGGTTGGACAGACAGTGCTAGGGTGAGGGGACAGGCGGGGTATGTGGAGCAGGCAGATGTCCTGGTTTTTTGGACCTCAGAGGAGGCGATCCTAACAGGCCCCCCAGTGGTGTTTGTGTGACTCTCCTGGTTGCCCCCAGACACAGCTCTGTGTGGTAAGATACCCCGGCGTGCAGGGACCCCTGGGCCAGTGGTGCTGCAATGTGTGTGCATGGCCCCTGGGCTCTGTGACCCCGCTGGAGCTGCCCCAGACTCTCCCAGCATGCACCAGTGCACACGCAGCCAGGCAGCATGCTGGGAGCAAACACACACACACACACACACACACACACACACAGCTCAGCCACAGCTGTAAGGCAGAAAAGGTGCCGTGTGAGCACGATTTGCTGTAACTGGGTCAGGGGAGTGTCACAAGCTGGTTATAAAAACTCATCTGCTCTTGCAATGGGGACAGGGCTGTTACCTGACAACCTCTATGTCCTTGGAGAACCAGGGCGCAAAACCTCGACTCTCTCTGGCTCACCTGAATCTCCCTCCCCACACCCTTGCTTGAACCAGAAACCAAAGGCATCTCAATATGAAAAGGCAGTGGACACAACTAAAACCCTCCCATCAAGGGTGATACAACTCCCCATGCCTCAACTACATCAAAGATGTAAAAAGGAGGCATCTCAATTAGCACATGAATGGAGAACAGAAGCCTCATCTACATCCAAGATGGAACATGCACTGAACTCTGGGATTGCTGAAGCAGGGAAGCACTTCATGATAGGAGATCTCTGCTCTCGATGTTAATGAACTCACACCTCCACACATCCAGCTCCGCAGTTATCAGACCATTCTAGTTATTGATATGCAAAGCACTGAATCCTGGTTGCATTGTGAGCCCTCTCTCAAGGAACATTGTCCATAGCCAGGAATGATCAGCTCCTTTTGTCCAGACATTGTTTATCCATAAACAAACCTGGTGTCTACAGAACCCCCGACCAAAGTTCAAACCCCTGTTCTGATGCTTGGATCCAAAATGCTGCATCAGTTCCACTGGAACTTCCCTTCTTCCTGACTGATCCTGCTGGGAGCTCTGCTAGACTCAAAGCACTCCAGACCCTAAGCTGACCAGCCTGGTCCTGGGAACCTCTGAACTGCATGGAGTGGTGAGATCAACCCCACCACCTTCTTCCCCCAGTACACCTTCTCTCTCTCTCTCTCTCTTAGTCCAGGTATAGCTTTCTACTTTTGTAATCAAACCTGGGCTAGCTTTCTCCAATACCCCAACTGTCATTGTGTAGTATTGTAAGCATGTGATTGTTTTTCTCTCCTTCTATGGTATTACTATTAGTATCATAAGTTTTATATACCTAGCAATAAAATAACTGTTATAATCAAGCTGGTTGCCACTTTCTCTCTCTATCTCTCCAAACTTTATTTTACTCCTTTGTGTCCTTGGTCCCTGTCTTGCTCTGTAGCAACGCTTCTTTACCTAAGCCAAAGATCTCTGTAGTGCCCAAAAGTCTTATGGGGTTTGCTCATCAAGGGGGTTACTGCTAGAACAATTGTGGTGTAAAGGGGCATATGAAGGGGACAGCTGAGAAGTGCTGCTCTGCCTAGCCTACGGAGTCCAGGGGCAAATAATGGTGTGGCTCAAGATGCTGCTTGACCCAGCCTGATTGAGTCCAGGGGCAATTAAGGGGAGTAGCCAAAAAGGTGCTGTTTGGACTCAGCCTGCTCAAAAAGTGCACTCTATTCTGGTGCGTTGCAAAGGGGCATATAAGGGTGGCCACTGAAAGTGTGGTGTCACCCAGCCTGCTGAGTTCAGGGACACATAAGGGATCAGCTGAGAGTGCTGATAGCCCAATCTGCTCAGACGCACTCGGTTAATCGGAATGTGTGTGTGTATCTGTGGGGGGTTATTTGAATCTGGTGCTAGAGGAACCCAGCCCTGAAAACCTTAGGTCCTGCAGGATAGCTCCATTGGGAGGGGACTTGTAGCCATATGAACACACAAGTAACACAAGCAGTACATTAATAGAATCACACCCCTAGAATCACACCCCTTCCAAGAAGGTAACCCTAATAAATGAGCATACCCAAGGTGATGGGCAAATCTGGTAACAAGGGTCTTCCTCACCCCAAACCCATGAAGACACAGAACAGCTCCTGTCTGGTCATATTATACTAGGAGGAAATTGTGGGCTAGAGCCTGGTCTGAGCATGGAAATCCTGTGGCTGGGAAGATAGAGCTGGGCAGTTCAGTGCCAGTTATGGCCGGGTGAGAATGTCTGTCCTGCAGAACCCAGCTACCGCCCTGGACAGCTGATAGCAGGGTCAGTATTTCCTCACCAATCAGCCTTTCCCACAGGGGACGTGTCCCTGCCCTGCAATAAACCCGGGTGTCGTCTGCCCCTTTCCATCTGCCCCAGTGACATTGCTGCTTCTAGCCTATTGAATGTCATAGGAAAATGCTTTGTGCAGGGATGGGAGCAGAGAGCCCCCAGGGGGAGGAGGGGTCTCACCCTGGATAAAAGATCAGCGGGATGTACAGTACCTGCGTAGCTCTGGGCGATTCTCCACTCTGCAACCAAGCACAGACAGAGGGGTGAGAACGCCCCAAACACAGACACACTGTAGAATAGACAATATCAAACAACGGTGATACTGGGGGGAATGGAACTTACTGAGCTCAGCCTGGAGTTTCTCTAAAAATAAAACAAAGAGAAATGCGTCAATATCACATTATCTTGGAGAAGGAAAGCGAGTCAAAAAGGTCTTAAAAAGGGAAGTTAAAATCCTTAGACTCGTCCTGGAGGCTACCTCAGCAACCACAGCCTGGCACCCCCTGGGCAACAAAGGCATCAGCAAGGGGAGCAATACAGTAACCCCATCTGGCCACCTGGCCAGGTGCAAGAGGTTATTAGAGTCAAACAGGGATCCCTCAGCACGTGGAAGATATTAACCCTGTAGGCCAGTATAAAGGAGTGTACAGTGCATCAGGTGATGTGTGTGATGAGAATTTAATAGGGCAAAATTTAATTTGAAGAATTAACAGCCATGGATATGAAACGAAAACCAAGAAATTTCAGTCTATCAGAATCAGGATTCCTGTGAGAGAATCGATGGGTCCCCTGGATCAGCAGGGTATAAAAGGAGCAATTGGGGAGGGTAAGGACAATGCTGAGAATTTGATTCCTTGCATCGGGTTTCACCATAGAGGGTGCTGGGGACAGATCTGCCCTGGAAAGCTCTTTTCAGGAAATAAAGATCAGGGATTGGGATGTGAAGGGGAGATTTTGGAACAAACTGGTAAAATAAAGAGCCAGAAGTCACCAGGAGCTGAGGGCTCCCTGCCCGATGGCAAATGCCCAGGAGATCTGAAATGATGTCAGAGCGATAGAGCTGAGCTGCCAATACGAATGTGCATCTCATTAAAATCAGCTACTATTCTGGAGAATCAGAGAGCTGGGAATGTTGTGCTCATCTTGAAAATTTGATAGGGGTAATCCTCAGAATTACAGACCAGTGAGCTCTCTGTCAGTACCTACTGAACTGGGTGAAAAAAGAACTAAAATAGGATTGTAACAGAGCTCCATGGTCATGCTATGCTAAGGTCTAACCAGAACAGCTTCTGCAAAGGGAAATGGTGTCTCCCGAAATCTATCTGAATTCTTTGAGCTTGTCAATAAAATAGTGGACAAAGGAGAACCACTGACACAGTTTATGTGTTTGCAGTGTTGGTGGAGCTGGTTTGGTCCCAGAATATTAGAGAGATAAGGTGCGTGAGCCAACGGTTTCTGTGGACTTTCAAAAGCCTTTGACAAAGTTCCTCGCACAAGGTTATAAGGAAACTCAGTCACCGTATTATGAGAGGTAAGACTGTCATGGATCAGAGACTGGGGCCTCTGTCAGAGACAGGATCCCAGACTGGACAGATTCGTCTCGTTTGCTCTGGACTCCTGTGTTCTTAAAAGCTTCTGTTTTGGAGTCTGCTTCAGCAACACACATTGCAGCCCTGTTCAGCACGTGCTTTGACTCCTGGGCTAAAAATTCAGTGTGTGCTTCACTTCCCTGCTGAATTGGGGCCCTAGTGAATATGCAATTAAAGGTCTGTTTCTGGATCTAGATAATAAGCCTCAAATAAAATTGGTTCCCTTGAAGTTTAGGTTCTCATGAAAATCCACTATTATGATTGGCCAAGCAAAGCAAGGCCGTACACTCAACTCAACAGCGTTTCTGTCTGGCTGTAATGCAATAGCTTTTGAAAACTTGCATTCAGTCAATTCCAACATTTCCGGGCCTTGTGCTCTAGGTGTCATTGGGCACAACCCTAGTGATCTTGGTGAAAAGAAGAAGACTGGAAAAGTCTGATTTTAGTGGAAATCAAGTTTACCCTTTTTTCTGATTTTCAGAAAACTCAACAGGCTTCTAACCAATGTGGGGATGACGGGTCCAGCCTATATAAGCAAAGAAGTGTGCGATCCTCTAATTAAAAAAATTGTGCTCCAGGATCTAAAGTGAAATTCTGTGCTCAGAACCTGCAGCCCCAGAGGCTCATGAGAGCTAATGTTGCTTGGTACCCTGCAGGCTAAAGCAGCCCCGGTGTAACTCAGGACTTGTCTACATAGGGATGCCAGCTCCAGAGCACCCCCTTGTGTCACGGGATGACGTGCAGGCACCTCCCACCCTCATGTCCATCCTGGGGCTCCCAATAACTTTCCAGAGTCCAAAGAACTTGAAACACCCTGCCCCTTCTGCGGGTTTATAGCTTGTTATGTGTGTGTTTAATTTCTCCCCTCTTGTCACTTTACCTTTCGCTCTGTGTTGCTTCCAGAAGCAGTAACTGGCCAGGGCAATGAGAACAGCCAGGAGAGCCAGGATCACACTCAGAGCCACCATCCAGGGATTGAGCCTCGGGAAAAACAGCTCTGCAAGAGAAAGTGCCATTGACTTGGGAGCAAACACGTGCAGAATGAAGACAGGGCACTGAGACAATGGTGACACTGTGACCAGTTAAAGAATCTCACAGGGAAGATTTGGCTTCTTTGTACTTTATTATTAAGCCAATGAATGTCCAAGCTTTAGCCTGGACTGACCATTAATGGGAGGGGGCGTGTTAGAGGTAGGGAGGGGGTAGAGTGGTGCTTTCTTATACTACACTCAAGCATTCCCTAGGCTGCTCTATCTTGTCAGGGCTGCAGCCAGTACAGACTGACCCTCAGAATCAGATCATAGAATCATAGAGTTGGAAGGGACCTCAGGAGGTATCTAGTCCAACCCCCTGCTCAAAGCAGGACTAACCTCAGCTAAATAATCCCAGTGAGGGTTTTGTCAAGTCACAGCTTAAAAACTTCTAAAGATGGAGATTCCACCACCTCCCTAGGTAACCCATTCCAGTGCTTCACCACCCTCCTAGTGAAAAACTTTTTCCTAATGTCCAACCTAGACCTCCCCCATTGCAACTTTAGATCATTTCTCCTAGTTGTGTCATCTACTATCATTGAGAACAAACTAGCTCCATTCTCCTTGGAACCCTCTTTCAGGTAGTTAAAGGTTGCTATCAAATCCCCCCTCATTCTTCTCTTCTGCAGGCTAAACAAGCCTAGTTCCTTCAGCCTCTCCTCATAAGTCTTGTGCTCCAGCCCCCTAATCATTTTTGTTGCCCTCCGCTGGACTCTCTCCAACTTGTCCACATCCTTTTTATAGTGGGGGGCCCAAAACTGGACACAATACTCCAAATATGGCCTCACCAATCCCAATCCTTTAACTAGAGCCCAGCAAATCTGTGGATATCTGCTTTACATCCACGGACCATGTTTGCGGGTCGCAGATTGGATGTAGATACAAATTTTGTATCTGCTCAGGGCTCCAGTTGTAACCAGCATCCTGACATCCCGACTCTCCTGGGCTCAGAGGGGTTCACGTTCACTAAAGAGTCTGGCCCAAAATACGTTAACGCAGGATTTTAATAAAAACAAAACTTCAGCCTGGAGATTCAGAGTAAAAACACTTCCAGATTCCTGGTGCCTGGGCCCAGGAGCAATGGCTGACTAAAGAGTCCTTTGCTAAGTGATCAGTGTGGTGTATTGAAACTGTGCAAACATTACACGTTGTCACTTTAAATCCTGAGGGGATTCCTGGTTCAGCTTGCAGGGTTGGGGGCTCTGTAGCTGGGACCATGTATCTGGATCCTCTGCAGTCAGTCTGCATAGAGCCAGCCTAGAGCAGGATGGTTTGGTTCTGCCTCTCTGCCTTAAGGAGCAGTCTGCTTTGTTTCTCTCTCTGTCTATATAGATTTGGTTGTGGTATGTTGGAGTTCTGGATTCTTAGACGTAAAGCAGTGTTACATTGCAGCCTGCCAGGGAGAGTATTTGTGTTTTGTTTTACACTCTCACTGTGTGTGCCTTGAACACACCCGTCAGGTAACACTGGGCATCCCACAGGCTAATCAGCAGTGCAGCACTTTGAGATCTCAGATGAATGGTGCTTAAAAATGCAACATTCTTATTACTACCGTGATGAAATAGTCATTCTTTATTAACAGAGTTATTTAGTAAATAATAATACATGAAACCTGAACTTTTTTTTCCAAAAATCAAACTGCTCTTAGGTAAGATTTTGTTTCTGAATATTTTGGGCCTGATCCTTTATTGCTAGCACTCCCATTGATCTGGTTACACAGGGAAGGCAGGATCAGGCCCACTGTGTGACTGTGAAATGAAAAACCGCAGTGCACATTCCCATGGCGACTGGGGTTATGCGGTTGGGCTGTGGAGCGCTGCATTTACTGCTTTCTGGGCAATTAAATACAAGTTACAGCCTGATCCTCAGCTCTAATTTTGGCAACGCTCTCATTTCAGGCGATGGGAGTTTAGTCAGAGTCTGAACTGCAGGACGGGCTCACAGTGCAGCTCTCACTCTGATGTGGTGTTTTCAGATGTCATCTAAGTAGCAGTGCTCAGACCATAGCCAGGGCTCCCTTGTGCTGTCCAGGAAAGTGACTTATTAGCCAGACTTTCATAAATACTCAGCACGAAGTGACTCTCCCTGAGAACAAAGGAGAATTCCCTCCCCCACCCCACACTGAGAACTGTGATGTGGACAGCACACACACAGAGAAGTTAGTGACAAACATAAATATTCTTGCTGGGAGGTTGTAGCGTAACACAACTTTGTTTCTTAGAATCCAGACCCTTAACACACAAGACCCCACAATGGAGAGGGGCTGCTCCCTAAGGCAGCGGGCACAGTTCTCTGCACCTTGCTTTACATTGTCTTGTTTATAGGAACAGTTACTGTGCGGCAAGCTGGGAAGTAAATCCACCTCGCACCAGCCTGCTGCACACTCACTGGCTGTGTGGACCCTGTTGCCATGCACTGAAAGTGCTGAGCTGTTCTGAAAAGCTGGGCAATGGCGTCCCAGCCTGCAAGGTGCTGAATACCCTCAGCTCCTACTGGAGGCACAGAGCATCGAGACTGCTCAGGACTTTCCAAGAAGTTCTCAGCACCTTGAAGGTTCAAGCCAATAAATAGGAGACACAATGGTAAATACTCTCCACCTACGTGTGCAGCGCTTCAGTCTAGCCACGTGCAGCTTGGACGGGCACTGACCTGCTATGGAAATCACTGACTCCCTCTCCTGGCTGAGTCGGGGGTTCCTGACACAGCAGGACACTTTCCGGTTGGACTCCTCTGTTAGAACAATAGCAGCCTCTGTTTGAAACAGGCCATTGGCCTCTTGGGATATGTTTACAGAGGCTGATGGTAAGAGCTGCCCCTGGAGATCTCTCCACAGCACCTCGGGCTCAGGGTACCATCCGAATGATCGACACACAACCCGGATCCCTCCGTCCTGATGTCCCTCCACAGAGATGGCAGGATCAGAGCCCAAACCTATAGAAGAAATAAATGAACTTGTGATGATCCTACAGTGTCCAATAATGAGCCAAACATTTTATTACACTATTATTAAAAGCCATTTCCTGTTAAAATAATAATGGAATGTGGGTCCACGGGGTGTGGGTTGGTCAGTTAATCCAGCCAGATTCCTGTCTGATATACAGTAGAATTAATATTAATGTCAGGGCCGTTCTATGCATGAACTGGATCCAGTTTAATTAAACTTGTACAATTAAACCAGTGCAAAATCCTTTATGGGCACTCTAAAGTCAAGAAAAGCCATTTCCTAACCCATTTAAAGGTGTCCACACAAAGGTTTGCACTAGTTCATGGAAACCAGTGCAGATGTAGGTGTAGACAAGCATTAAATTAATTCACTAACAAAAATCTTTATTACAGGGAGTTCAGGCTGCTTGACAGTGTCTCCTACTTTTCCAGAGCGCAGAAGGTGGCAGCAGAAAATAGTCACCTCTGAGAGCCAGGAAACACTCAGGTCTGGTCTACACTACAATGATAGATCAACATACGCCGCTTTGCATTGATCTGGTTGTGCATCAGTTTACACTGAAATTTGTCTCCCACCAATGTAAGGGCCCCATGATGCCAACATAGTAACATCACCTCCCTGCGCGATGTTGAGCCAAGGTTGATGTACAGAGATTGATGCAGAACGAGTGAAGACACCGTGTTATTTATGTTGACCCTAACAGTCCTCCAGCAGCTGTCCCACAATCCCTGACACTGACTGTTCTGGCCACAATTAGGAGCTCCACTGCCCAGGGGTCAATTAGACTAGAAGCCACACACACACCCATTGAAAAACCCTCATAAATTTGGGAAATGGGGGTTGCCCTGACGATTGTCATTAGTTTGGTGGCACACCAGACTGATCTCCAGGGCCTAAGGTGGGGTAAGCGAAGGCAATGTTTCAGAAGTACTCCCCAGGGAAAAGAAGAAGGAGAAGGAGTGATAACATTTGGCAAGTCTGGTTTGGTTTGTGTGGAGCAGGCTCAGTGTTTGAGTGTAGACCAGGAGTTCGCTACGCCTGACGTAAACCTCATGTCACGGTTACAGAACTAGCTGCACCTCTGTCTCCTTTCTGTCCACCTTCAAGTGTGAGGCCATCAAACTTTACCCTTCCTGGAGGAGAGTTTCTCAGTTCTTAGACCAGGCTCTGGGCTACAGCACCCTGTGTATCAACCACTGTTACCCTGTGGGTGCCAGACACGAGTCGAGATCAATCCCAGCTGGTGAGTTTGGGGAGGATCAGAGCCATGCTTTGTCCCCAGGATGTAATAACCACAACATGTTAATGTCACCTGACTGTTTTGAGGTGTTTGTGTATCTCATTAACCCCTGGCTCAAACGACCTCAAATTTGGGCCATTAACCCTATCCCAGACTCCAATGAGTCACAACATTTGCAAGACAGTCTGATTATGTGTGTGGATTTTAGCACACTTAGAAAAAACCGTCTGTTAAACAGTAAACTAGAGTCACGCTTAACCAGACCAGAGCTACTGTCCTACCATAATGAGAAAACTCAGGTGTCATCTCACCATGAACCTTCTGACTCCACTTATCACCTTGTTGAAGATATCAAAACATCAGAAGACGTTACTGACCTGCCACCTGCAGTTCCAATAAAGTTTCTTCATAAGAGACATCGGACTGAAAAAAACACTTGTACTGCCCATCGTCTGAGAGCCGGATATCACGTATTCTCAAGGAAACACTCCCATTGGTGATGTCTTCTTTCAAGAGCTCAGTTCTTCCTCGATATTCCGGCATCTGCTCTCCAGGCAGATCCTGCCCATCACGGTACAGGTGCACAACTGGAGAGTACTGGGATCGGAACCATCTCAGCTCCATGCTCTCAGCGCTCATCCTGGGGGAGAGGTGGCAGGGCAGGATGGCCTCCCCGCCTAGGGAGGCGGTGATTGGACGGTCAGGTCCTGTCACTGTGAACTGTGCTGTGAAATGTGCAGTGATAAATGGAAATTAAATCGTTGAGGGGCTGGCGGTGGCATGAATTCAGCAGCAAGACTCACTGTAAGAGAGCGCCCTGCGT
>VOCO01040724.1:0-13630 GCA_007922225.1 Emydura subglobosa
TTGTTTACAGCTTCAGTTGTAGATGAGTTGATCCAGAGGTAGGTGAAAGCTGAAGACCAAAGACAATATGGATGTGGCACAACTGCTTTTTACGTCCCTTGGCCTTTGCCATGCTGCTTGTGGTAATGTACAGAAATAAGATGGAGTCACATGAGTAAGTCCTGGTGACACAGAAGGACAGCCCCTAGGTTTCTTTTCCTCCCTTGGTTTATTGTACTTTTGACTTCCCTTAATGGACTACCAAATAGCCAGTGCTGCAGCCATCCTGTCTGGGGTATTGCCCAGACACACAGCACAAGTTGACATACAGATACGTCAAAGAAACCCATAATTGCCAGTACAAATATGATACATGCACATAACCCATATCATCATACTCAGGCCATGTCCTGTACCGTTAGCACATTATAACCTTTGTGTCTCATATGAATAGTTGTAATTTTGAAATATTGATGTTAAATAATATCAGAAATGGTCCCCCTAATCCAGCCAGCATCACATCCGGACCAACCTGCCCTGCCCCGGGCTTCTGGGTCCTGCCCACCATGGCTGCTGCTTCCCTAGGGCTCTGCTGGCCCCGGAGCTGACTCCCGACCCGGGTGGCTCTGAGGGGCTGCCAGCAGTGGAACGGCTGTGTGTGTGTGTGTGGGCGGGGGGGGCTGAGGAGCGGCCCCAGGGCTCCAGACGGCAGGCGGAAAAGCGGGTGGTGCTGCAGCTGCCTGCACCATGGCGCCACCTAGCAGAGCAGCCACCCACCATCCTCGGCCATAGCCTTGGGCTTCGGGTCTCTGAGCAGGGGAGTTGTGGAGGGGAGGAGGCAGGGCTGGAACTTCACTGAGGGGAAACATGGGGCTGGGCAATGGAGAGAGGCAGGGCCTCTATGGTAAGGTGGGATGCAACTGCCATCATTTTCTGCCTACCCCACCTGCAAGAGCCTGGTTCTGCCCTTCGTGGCCGTGGGGTGTCACTGCTGCTCCAGGACACAGGCACTCTGTGCATTACCTGCAGTGCGCACCCTGCCTCACTGCTGCTCCTGGAGAGACGCACTTTATGCGTTGCCCCGAGTGGCCACCTGGGGTCACTGCTGCTCCAGACCAGACAGGAGGGGACAAGAATCATGCTGAGTGACACAATGGTGGTGGTGGGGTGACCGGCCGAGTGACCCATTGGTGTTCTCTATCTGTTTTCATCCATTGTGGCTGACGTAGAGCGGTTGGCAGAGGGAGCCAGGGAGGGCAGGATCTCATGCACCGGTCGAGCTCTTGGCTATGCTGGCTCCACTTTCTGCCTTCCACATCATTGGCTGCAAGTCAGCGGTCATTGCACTGTATTCCTCATCAGTACTTCCTCCAGGTTTCGTTAGAGGCTGTGAGCATCCCAGTTGGGAACAGGGCTCTGGGGGATTAAGGCCAGAGGAAGGGACAATAGTCTCCTGTGCAGAGTGACTATTATGAGGGCTGGTGCATTATGGCAACCATCCACCCTGTGTCACTGCTGCTCCAGGACAGAGAGTGGCGTGTTGTCGGGATTGAGAGTGTTTTGGGGGTTTGTACAGATATAGTGCCTTGGCAAGAAAGGGTGGTTAAAACACCAACCACATGGTGAGCAGAATTTGAACCTGCGAGGGGGAACCCCATTGGATTTCGAGTCCAACACCTTAACCACTCAGCCACTGCAAACAGAAATCATCAACACCAGAGAAACTGGTCAATAAGCACAATGCCCAGACTCAAAATCATCTGAATTCAGAATCATCAGAATTCAAACCTGGCTCCCAAAGCACTAGGGGAATTTGCAGTTTTTTTCTCTTTTCTTAGCCATGTGCACTAGCACAGAGAGCACTTTTCAAAGTCTCCCCTCCCACAGCTGAGAAAGGGAAAGGTTTCTCAGATTCTAGCTTGCTGTGAATGAGGATATCTGGACCATAGGGACACGCACTGCCCTTTGCTGCCAGTGATGGATGAAAGCAGGCTAAGAAAAATGTTTCCTGGAGACAATAATAGCTCTCATGGCATAGTAGCAGCATTGTGCAGCTGGAAATGTCTCACAAGAGGAGCTAAAACATTTACGGTTCAGTAGCACAGTCTGACATACAACGTCAGAGGTCTGGGTTTGTTTTCAGAGAAAAGATTCTTAGGTTTTTTCAGCAGAAAGTTTTAATCTTTTTGCATTCTCTGAGGTGTGGCTTTGTTCGCAATGCATCATGTGAGATGTCATCTGGTCAAGAAGCCTGGTCAATGGAGGAGTTGTGGGGGTTTGGGAAGGGGCATTAACACAGGATCTGGGGTTCCCATTCCTGGAGCGTGGGGTTCTCAGTGGAGCTCAGAGATCATGGACCCTAAGACCCTGCCACACTTGCCTTATGCTTCATTTCTTCCCCATACTGTCCTCTGATATCTACTCCTGCCCATGTGCCCAGGGTTGCTTCTGCACTGGCTGGTACCAGCACCGTGATTTCTGCTACTACCCTGTGGAGAACACCGAAACTTGGTGGAAAGCCGAGGTATGGATTCCCTGGTCCTGAGGTCACAGGCTTGGCAGAGTCTGGAATGGCCTCATGGAGCTGGTGTAGGACTTCCCATGGTGGGATTTTATGTCATCCCTAGCACAGCAGCTGACAGGAGAATAGGTAAGTGACACCCCATAATGGAGGAGTGGGAAGAAAGGTTTGTGGAGGTAACTGGGTTGGGGGAGCAGGATGGCCAGGGAATACTGCAGTGTTTGGGAAAAATGGGGGGGAGAAAGAAAAAGCAGAGAAAGACTTAGGAAGAAGAAATACCCAAGCCAAAAAAAGGTACAGAAAGCAACAGAAATCAGTGGGCCCCTTGGAAGTGGGTCTCCTTGGAAACTCACACCCCTAAGCCTCTATCCTGGCTCTGAGAGAAGAGTGGGAGTTGCTGCCACAGCCACTGGAGTGAAACTGGGGGTGTCAGCAATCCTTGCCAGCCGTTCCAAGGCTGTGCTCCAGGATCTTTCTTTGCTGTTTTACTAGCTCCTCCAGATGAGACTGGCTGTCCCTGTTTTGACGGACGGGAAGCGGCACTCTGAGTTATATGTGGGGCTGGCTGTGTGGCTGACCTCCTGGGATCAGAAGAACTCTTTGTTTGATTAAATTGGTTTTAAATGACCATTCATAAAGTCTAGTATCTGCGTGATGAAACAATGGCTGAGATACCTAAGGAGACTTCTGGTTAATGGGTGCGCTGAGACAGAAGTTTACTTTTGTGGCTGGTTTGGTATATCCAGGACCCAGCACAAGGTATGTGCAAGACACATCTAGGAAAGCTGGGGAGTGGAGTTTTGTTGGGATTGACAGTGTTTTAGGTGTTTGTACAGATATAGTGCCCTGCAAAAAAGAGCAAAAAAACCACCAACCTCACTGCGAGCAGGATTTGAACCTGCAAGGTGGTACCCCATTGGATTTCAAGTCTAACACCTTAACCACTCGGCCATCACAGCTATGGCAAACACAAAGCAACAACACCAGAGAAACTGGTCAATAAACACAATGCCCAGACTCAAAATCATCTGAAAAATAGAATTCAAACCTGGCTCCCAAAGCACTAGGGGAATTGGAAATTCTGCAAATTTTATTTGTCAATAAATAACTGTGGAGGCTCCAGTATAGCACAGGCCACTAGCTGAAAAGAGGTGGGAGATCACTCTGCTGGTATGGTTTCCCTGCCCCCCCAGGACACTAGTCCTGTGTCAGCTTTTTGCAATTCTTGAATTTGACTTCCCCAATCCAGAATTTCCTTTACTATTTTGGTTCTTCCTGCCCCTGCCATGATCATGTTCTCTTGTCACTGAGATATCCAAAGAATTAAATACTTCACAACAAAGCCAAGCAACACGAGCTGTCTGTGTTTGCTTAATATCCCTTGCACTGCTCCAATTCCTTTTACACAACTGCACCCAGATTCCCATTTTGTACCTTCGGAGACAGTCAACTTTTAATGGAAATCCCTTATTGCCTTTTTTATAATTTTGACCAATACTTAAGTAGGCAAATGATTCCAGTCAGATTGTCCCTTTGCCCACTGCCCGCTTCAGTTATTTACAATTAACTGTTTACAGACAGTTCCTTCAGGAAAAGGGCCCATTTCCCTTCAGAATAGCTGTAAAGGCTCCTGGGCACAAAAACATGGTAGCAGCCACTACCTCACCCCTTTGTGTAATTTGTTTAACTATCAGGGTTCCATGCAATGTGACTGGACCAAATTATACATAGCTTTACCTTTCCCAAGTTTTTTTTTAAACACAATACACAAAAATGTTAGTACCAAGACAAACAACACAGAACATAAAACACAAAACACAATCTTTGTTCCAATATTAGACTCATGGTTTTGCTCTTCTGCGGTTTTGCTGGTGCAAGCTTTTCCTGAAGTTCTAAAAGACAAAAAGAATTTTTTTCTACTCCCTTTGGGGGGAAGGGCAGATTATTGCTTAAAATAGCCCTTCCTTTTAATATATTTTTCTTTGCTGATTTCAGGTAAAACAGAGGAATTACCTCCATTTTTCCTGTGTTTTTGTTCTATGAGCAGGCCAAGTTTATAATCTTTTCTACCTTACCTTCTTGGAGGGTTGAACTCTGAGCCGTTTTTGTTTCAACTAGTTTGTTTGCTGCCCCGATAGGTCCATTTTTTGCAGCTCCTTTGTGCTACTTTGTCACCACAAAAAAAAAAAACCAGATCCAGACTCTCTCCCAATTCTCCTGTTTCTGGCTGCCTCTCCCACAGCTACAGCTTTGGTCTTCAAAAGATGTTGAACGTTATACAGCATGGAAGCACCCAAAGGGTTAAATGATAATAAAACCAATTTTCTGAAAACTACAGGGCAGGATTTTACAAACCGAGAGTGTTGGTTTAGGTCCTTAAAACCTTACAGATTGACACAATATGTTTGCACACACAAATTCTCCCTTGCACTGCTTTAATGATTTTCACACAGCTGTACACAAATTACATTCCTTTTTACACATTTGGAGGCAGTTATGCTGCAATCGAACCCCCCCTTTTCCCTTCAATAATTCCAACCAAATCATCCACATTCAAACGATCTCAGTCAGGATTCGCAGACCATGCCCTTGGGAAAAGGGCCCATCCTTCCTTCAGGATGGCTGCAAAGAAACCAAGAATTCTCCTTCCACAACAACCTTCAACTGCTTAATTCCCCTCAAATTTTATAAAACTAATTTCTACAAAAGCTACATTTATCTCTTCTCTTTTTCTTCAAATCACTTACTTTTGCACTCAAGTTACCATATCTTAGCTCTATTTTATTATTCTTTGCTTCCAGAGCTTTCACTGGAAACATGTTTTTGTAATTTTAAACCCTCCATTCTCTTATTCAGAGTGCTATGTTTATCAGCCCCTCTTTTTACTTTGCTGATTCTTATGCATTTTATTTATTTCTTAAAAAGGTGCATTTTGCTTGTAATAGCCACCAAATACAATCTATGAAACACAGCTGCCTTGGTCCGTGCATTATCAAAAAAACAAACAAAAACATTTTAACTTCAAAGTGTATCCAAAGTTCCCTCCATTAAAATTTTGGAAAAACAAAAGTGCAAAAGCTCTTGGTTCGTTGACAGAAGCAGAAGTCCAGAGTCAAGGAGCAGGCAATACTGTGGGTTTATCGGGGTAATCAGGAAAGAATCCCAATTCTGCACACCAGTAATTTTTCTTCTTCCCACCTTACTTCCTGTTTGACCTCAGTTTTTAAAGTGTAAGTTAACCACTCATTTTCTTAAAAATATTACAAGATAATTCTTTAACCAGTCCTAACAGATTGTAACAGAATTCTCTAACCAGTTGTACCGCACCACCTTAACTGATTACAGTTAGTTATAGGACAGACAGAAACCATCAAAGAATCAGACAGAAATAATCAGAACAGTGGGTGCCACAATGGCCAAACAATATGAAGTGTAGATTCTACAAGCACAGCTGTTGACAAGTGGTTAAAAACAAGACAAAATGCTATCAAAGAAAGCTTTTTTAAGCATTCTTGGGTCTTTTCTTTATCTGGATGCATTAGACTGTATCACCTTCTAAACAGCCTGGTATTACCTTGTTTTAGTGGCATTGGTTTGTGATGTGTGGATGTTACCACATGCTTCCCAGTTTATGATTGCCCTGCTGCTTTTGGTTTTGCTTAGCCAAACTACAAGGCCTCAGACTGTCACAGTGAGAGAAGGCCCAAAGACAGGTAGGCTGTGATTTTGATTCTTTGTTTCTACACTCTTATAACTAGCTAAGTGATAAGAATATCCATAAACAATCATGGGCCTTTACAGGCAGCTCTAAATAGCTATATTCTAACACCCAGCAAGCCAGCTGGACCAAAGACCTGGCTGCAGCAGGCCTGAATAACCCAACGGGAGGTAAAAAACATATGTGGGGACTTGGAAACCTGGACACCAGGGTTTCAGCATAAAGCAAAGCAGCACCCCAAGATCCCACTGAGACTTGAACTCAGATTACAGGATTCAAAGTCCTGAGTGCTGCGCATTACACCATGGGACCAACTGCCTTTAGTTTGTTTGCACACATGTGGCATGCAGCTGACAGGCTGGCACATGGAAGTCTTTTCTTCTTCCTCTCTTGAGACTCGCTCTCCCTCCCCCCGCTCTACTTCTCCCATCTCTTCTCTCTCCCCTATTTCATTCTCAGACCTATACCCACAGCATTTGCCTGGAGACAGAGATTGTGTTTTCTCTTTCCACCCATGTTGAAGTGGCCTCGATCCCTCTCCTTAAGGACTCACCAGGTGAAAAGGGACCTTTCCAGGAAATGGCCATGGCATTTGGGAATCCATCTGTCCCTCTGAACAATTACAGGATTCACTGGGGTGCTGGCACACAAGGCAAATTGAAAGGCAAAGGCCTGACTAGGGGCTTGAACGCTAGAGCCTCACATTAAGAGCGCTGACTGATTACATCACAAGAGGAACCAGTCACGCAAAATGAGGCAAAAACATCATAGGAAACCTCACTCTTTTCTTTCCCGGCCACTACTCATCAGCAGGATTTCGTCTTCTCCTCTGTATTGTTGCCACTTACTCTCTGCAGCTATACAGCCAGAATGCCCAGCCACCTGCATCACCCCAATCCCCCACTCCCAAAGCCCTTCTTTCTCTGCTCTGTTTGGAGAAACCCCACTCCTGGGCTGTTCACACACAACCTCCAGCATGTGAGCTGCTCCAAATTAAGTGAATGAGTGATTCTACACAACCACTTTTTGGATTATGCAACAGAATGTCCCAGCCATTACACCCAGTTCCACACACAACCTGAGATACCTCCATCTTCAAATGTTCAGTTATGCCCACTGAAGAGTTTAAGCTCATATAAGTTTCTCAATTAAACAAAGAAATTGATATGCACCAGCTTTGTTCCTCCAAGTAGTGTCTCCCACACACTTCAAACCAAACACACTACTTTTGGTAAAAGAAACAAAACAATTTATGTGTCACAGAAGTATTTGAAGTGATTAGAAGTCAAATTATAACAAGTCAGATTAGGTGAAGAGCAACACAAGGGTTTCATTAATCAAAGGTCTTTTACAAACTCATTTTGCCCTATGCAATATATAATTCCAGCCCGGGGGATATTGAAAAGTTGAGGAGTCAGATGTCGCTTTCACTTATTACCTCCTCTCCAGAGTGCAGGTGAAAATCTGAAAATCTACAATCCTTTCTCCTCCACAAGACAGCCCCATGTCAGGATCCTTCTAAGAGAGTCTACAGTCCTGCCCATCCTTTGATCTTTGGCCCCCTGAGCCTGGCTCCCCCAGACTCCCATCAATCTTTGCTGCCCAATCCTCCTTTCCATTTTTGCAGCTTCTTTGTTTATAAGGCAAGGCTGTTCCACTCTGTGCACAGATCATGGAAAGTTCTTAAAAATGCAGAAGGAGATAAGCCTCGGCTAAATTCAGGAAGCTATGCAACCTTAATAGATAATTTGTAGTTAGCTGCAAAACATCGGTAAAAATATTTTATAAATAATGTATGCCAAATAATATAAACCAATAGTTATAGAGAAAATAAGTTTGTGCCCTTGTAAGGAAAATATGTATAGTCTTGTCATAAATGTTTAAGTAGCAATAAGGTATAAAACTGTCTGTAATCATTTGTTCGGAGTCTTTTTCCACTGTCCACTTGTGGGCTTGGGAATTGACCTTCTGCAGAATAAACTCTTTTGGATACTGTCCAGCCTAAAATCCTGTGTGGGCCTCTTATCGGTGCAGAGTAACGAACCACACTTAAAATCTTTTTCCAACAATTTGGCGACCGCGGCAGGACGCCTTGCTTGCCAACCCCTAGTTCCTGCGCCAGCCAACGCCTCAGCCGGCACTGGATGAGGTGACCCTGAAGAGTTTTGGATGAAGAATAGAACTCGGTAGAAGGCTGTAAAGCATCGAGACCCTTTGAGTCTCACAGTCTCCAGGGATTCCAGGTACCTCTATGTTTTGTGTTTGTTGTCTGTTTCTTTTTACTTGACAGGCTTTTTTCTTGGGAGATTCCAAAAAGGGCACCCTAGCATCATCCTTGACGATGGCCATGCGTTAAGTTTGAGGGCTCATTAACGCAAAAGTCCAAGGTGGCACAAGTTTTTTTTCGCGCATGGAATCTCCCTACCCTTTCTTTGGTCTGTACCTTTAATTTTGCTTGTGGTAAAATTCTTCCGGAAATGAGTTAAAGAGATATATGCATATCCCCCATTGTTCTGTGCACAAGGTGTGCACAGTGTATCCACAGGGTGGGCTTGGAAAAAATACGTGCTAATTTAAATACTAAAATAAAAGCTCAGATCAGATTCTCTGACCTGTTCTTTAAAAAACAAAACCGAGTGCTGTGTTAACACAGAACGCGTGCGAGTGTGTGTAGAGAGTGATAGTGCTGTAAACGGGAGATGGGGCTCGGTAGCAGTAAAATCCCCAATGGCAGCCCCTTAGGAGCAGTGTTAGCAGCATGGGCTGCAGGCAAGTTACCACTACAAAAAAAAAAAAAAAAAAAAAAAAAAAAAAAAACTCAAACAAAAAAAAAAAAAGCAAAGCTCCATAAAATAAATCAATTGAGCCTATAAAGTCCAAACTTTTATACATCATGTTACTTGTATTTAAAAGTATTAGTAGTATTTTTGTGTGTATGCAAGTAGTTATAATGTTTATAAAATGTTGCTTTAAATGTACTGCAAAAAAATGCAAATATGCTAAATCCAAAATAAAAACAGCAGTATATAATATGTATGCTAAAATAAGAAAAATAAAACAAAGTTTAATGCAGTGTAGTGCATTGCAGCACCAAAAGGAAAAAAAAAATTGTAAAAATAAAAATTAAGCCCTTAAAAATCCTGGTTCGAACAACATGGCTTATAAATAAATTAAAAAAAAAACGCTAAAAATAAAATGCAAACAAAGTAAAAACTCTAAAGAAAGACTTCATAAATCCTGAGTAAGAAGTCTAAAAGACTCCAAAAAAAAAAAAAAAAAATTAAAAATTCAGATAAGGAGTATATAAAAAAGTCAAGGCCAGAGTAAAAAAATAAGACGTGGTACCTTTTTAGCCCCAGGAGATTCCTCCTGCCACTATTGTAGACAGTTGGGACACTGAAAAGCAGACTGTCCAAAGCAATCTGGCCAGTCGAAGTAAACATTTGGGCCACCACCACCTCCTCCCCGAGACCAAACTCACCCTTTATATTAGGATAGCCTGGAAAATAATAACTTCATTAATGCACCTTTTTGTTAATAAATTAATCAGGTCTTTATGTGTCTTGTCTTATTAATGAAAAACCAGTAAAATGTTTTATAGACACTGGAGCCAGCAGATCCACCTTAAAAACTCAAAAGTTTTCTTTATTCCCTTATCAATGAAAAATGTAAATGCAGTAGAAATTTTAACCAATTAATGTTGCACCTAGTGTCTAAACCACTATCTGTTTCTTTAAAACCTATTTCTAATTAGCATGCTTTTCTTTTAAGTTGTTATTCTCCAGTTAACCTAGTAAGTAGAGATTTACTTTGTAAAATTTAATTGTACTATTTATTGTTTACCAAATAAAATTAATTTGTTATTTTCCTTGTAAAAATAAAAATTCTGTTTTAGCTGTATCTTTTAAACAAAGACAAGATCCTGAAATATCCAGCATACAAAAAAAAAATATGTCCTATAATTATATCTCTCCTTAAACAAAAAATTATTGTGCCTACTCAAATCCTCTGTGACACCCCAATTTTCCCTGTTAAAAAACCTAAAAAAATGTTTATTGCTTTGTGTAAAATTTAAAAGCTGTTAATTTTGTTGTTTTACCTTCCTTTCCTGCTGTAAAAATTTAAATAATATAGTGTTTACAAAAAGTTTTGTTTTAATTCAAATGTAAATAATTTGCTCTTAGCCTTTCCTTCTTTAACAGCGTGTAAAAAAATTCTTTAACTCTGATTTCTGCTCTGGCTAATAAAAAATACAAAGCCTCTAAAAAAAAATTGCAACTTTGTCTGTCCCAAGTTCATTATTTAGGCCATGACATTTCTGCAAGTGAACGACGCCAGTCAGGTCCACGCTATTCTGCAGGTTCCTAAACCTACTACTGTGTCACAAATGAAAACCTTTTTGTTAGCATGGCAGGCTATTTTGGGCTATGCCTCTATTGTTAAGCCTCTGCAGAAACTCACTTGACTTAAGATTTCTAAACCTCTTCCCTGGTCTGCCGAGACAAAATAAGTTTTTTACCTCTGTAAAATATGCACTGTCTAGTGTACCAGCACTTGGTTTGCCTAATTATTCAAAACCGTTTATATTGTTTTGTTATAAAAAATAAGTTTGTTTTAAGTGTCTCCATACAAATGTTTGGGAATAAGCATAAAACCATTGCCTGTTACAATAATGCCCTAAACCCTGTAGCTGCAGAGCTTCCACCTTGTCTCCGTGCCGTTACAGCTGCAGCTGCCTTAAGTAAAACCTCAAAAACTCTAGTCCTTAGTTCTCCACTTATCATTTCTGTACCTCATGTTTGCTTAAACAAAATATAAAATTATTTTGTTATTTGCAAGTCATATTACACTCACCCGATGTCCAGTTTTTAATCCTGCCTCATTGTTATCCACCCTTTGCAAAACCCAAAATTAGTTTTCTATGTTACTGGCTCTTGTCAAAAAAATTCTAAAAGTATTCTTGTAGCTGACTATGTTGTTTGTTCTCAACATAAAGTAATTAAAAGTAATCCTTTCCCTTCTGTAAACCCTGATCAAGAAGCTAAATTGTTTTTCCTGTAACTAAAGTTTGTATCCTGACCAAAAATAAATTTGTTAATATTTTCACTGATTCCCGTTATGCCTTTAGTGTTGTCCATAATTATAATTAACTCTAAAAACAAAAAAGCTTCCCCACTTTAAAAAGCTTCCATATTAAATGGCTTTTATGTTGCTGCTTTATAAATATTGTATGGTTACTTTTACTATTGTTGTTGTTAAATGTCTAGCTCACTGGCATGCTTTAACAGACTCTGCTGCTAAGGCTGCGGTCCTTTCCACACCTTAGGCCACATCCATGTTGTTTTGTGTTTCTATTTGTCCAATCTAATATGTATTAGTAATTGTATGTTTATTTTCGGATGAGTAAAAACTTACCGATGTGCAAAGGCTGACTATTACAGTCAGCAAAAAACTTTTAAAAAAATGTATCCCTCGCTTTGAAATCCCTCTGTCTACCAACAATAACAAGTCAAATTATAAAAAAAGTTTGCAAAGCTCTTAATATCCAACAAAACTTTTATTGCCCATATCACCCTCAGTCTGCAGGGGCAGTAAAAAGACAGAATGGTGTTCTAAAAAATAAACTAACCAAAATTTGCCATGAAACCAGCCTCAGATGGCCAGATTCCCTGCCTTTAGCCCTTATAAGTATAAAATTATCATGTAACAAAAAAACTAAACTATCACCACACGAGATCCTAATAAGCTGACCCATAAAGCTTTCTAGCTCTCCACCAGTATCAACTCACCTACAAATATTAATTTAGCTAATAAAACTGATTTGACTTATTGTCAAGCATTAATAAAAGTGTGTTAAGGCTTTTTGTTCACAGATCCAAAAAGCCCTTCCCCAAAACCCTCAAAAAGCATGTCATGATCTACAGCCCAGTAATTAAATTCACGTAAAAGTCCACCAAAGAAAAACAGTCCTGAAACCACGTTAAAAAAGCCCACTCCAGATACTTCTCACCACCAACACTGCTGTAAAGTGCCAAAGTTACCAGTCCTGAATACATGCCTCACACTGTAAAAAAACCTCTGTACCTGTAATGACAAAGTCAATAAAACAGGGTGCAAGTGCTTGTAACCTCTCCCCTGCGCAAGAAAAAGATTTGCCACTCCAAAGCAAAAAAAATTTAAAACCACCCCAGAGCGAAAAAAATATACCACGACGTCATCCCTACCACCTCAAAAAAACCCACTTAAAACTGCCCCAAATCACTAGTTCCTTAAATAAGTATAGCTAATAATCTTCTAAATATTCTGTATTAGCCTTATCTAAATAACTCTCTTTTAAACCAAGTTCCTAATTCATAGAATCATAGAATCATAGAATATGAGAGTTGGAAGGGACCTCAGGAGGTCATCTAGTCCAACCCCCTGCTCAAAACAGGACTAACCTCAGCTATATCATCCCAGCCAGGGCTTTGTCAAGCCTCAGCTTAAAAACCTCTAAGGATGGAGATTCCACCACCTCCCTAGGTAACCCATTCCAGTGCTTCACCACCCTCCTAGTGAAAAACATTTTCCTAATGTCCAACCTAGACCTCCCGCCCTGCAACTTGAGACCGTTGCTCCTTGTTCTGTCATCTGTCACCACCGAGAACAGCATAGCCTCATCCTCCCTGGAACCCCCTTTCAGGTAGTTAAAGGCCGCTATCAAATCCCCCCCATTCTTCTCTTTTGCAGACTAAACAAGCCCAGTTCCCTCAGCCTCTCCTCATAAGTCCTGTGCTGCAGCCCCCTAATCATTTTGGTTGCCCTCCGCTGGACTCTCTCCAACTTGTCCACATCCTTTTTGTAGTGGGGGGCCCAAAACTGGACACAATATTCTAAATGCGGCCTCACCAATGCCGAATAGAGGGGAATAATCACTTCCCGTGACCTGCTGGCAATTCCCCTCCTAATGCAGCCCAATATGCCATTAGCCTTCTTGACAACCAGGGCACACTGCTGACTCATATCCAGCTTCTTATCCACTGTTACCCCCAGATCCTTTTCTGCAAAGCTGCTGCCTAGCTCGTCGGTCCCCAGTCTATAGCTGTGCATGGATTTCTTCCTTCCTAAGTGGAGGACTCTGCACTTTTCTTTGTTGAACCTCATCAAATTTCTTTTGGCCCAATCCTCCAGTTTGTTTAGGTCCTTCTGTATCCTATCCCAACCTTCCAGGGTATCTACCACTCCCCATAGCTTAGTGTCATCCGCAAACTTGCTGAGGGTGCAATCTACCCCATCTTCCTGATCATGAATGAAGATGTTGAACAAAACCAGCCCCAGGACCGACCCCTGGGGCACTCCGCTTGTGACCGGTTGTCCGCTAGACATGGAGCCATTGATCACTACTCGTTGAGCCCTATGCTCTAGCCAGTTCT
>VOCO01040735.1:0-40290 GCA_007922225.1 Emydura subglobosa
GCCAGCCACAGACCCACGTCCTCTGCCCCTCCCAGCCCTGCCTAGCCTTGCATCCCCTGCAGCTGCTCACACACCCATCTCACACGGGTAATTACCTGGGAGTCCATCGAGCTGCTTGTTGGCCAATCAGCTGGTAGGTTCAACTGGTGCAAACAAACACAGCATTAACATCCAATAAGTGCATCTCCCTGCACCCTTCCCCAGCCTGAGTCGCAGGTGGCAGGTCCATTGTGGGGCGGGGGCTGGGCTCTGGGAAGACAGGGAGAAGAACAGCTCCCGAAGGGTCGTTCAGAGATGCTGACAGCGTGTTACATCCCAGGGGTGTGAGCTCCCATCAGGCTCACTGCAGCCCAGGGCTTCTCCAGCCGGGGTCACGCCCCCCAGTCCTACCGTGGGGATCAGTGGGGAGGGGTCCCGCCCGGCTGCTCTGGGGAAGGTTGGTGGGATGGTTATAGGGGAGATCCCCTGTGGTGAGATGATGAGTAGGAACAGAGAGACAGGAAGGTAGACACGGGAGCCAGGCTGGGGCTGGAAACAATGAGCAGGGCCCTAGCGTGTACCCGGCCCGCTCCCAATTCTTCCTGTTCATCCCCCCCGGTAAGCACACGATCCCAGCCCAGGCCCAGATACTTACTGATGCCTCAAGATCAGCGTCCTACAAGGCAAAGGAAAGGACACAAGACACAATTATACCCACAGTAACAACAGTGACCTCTGGATCGCCCTCTGCCTCTATTCATTGTACCCTTCTCCCCAGCCACCCATCGACCTTCCCTCTGTTCCCTCCTGCCCCTTCCTGAAACTGCTCCCCTCTCTCTATTTCCTCCTGTCCCTTTCTGTGTCCAGTCCCCTCGCTCTATTCCATCTTGCCCTTTCTGTGTCATCTCACCCTGTATTCTCTTCTTATGCTCCCCATGTTCTCTTCCATCCCTCTATTCCCTCCTCCCCCTCCCCATTCCCTTTTTCTGTGCTGTATTCCCTCCTACTCCTGTCCTTGCAAATTTCCATGGCCCTCCCCATGCCCTCTCCTCTGACCCCTTCCCACTCTGTAATCCTTCCTCCTCTTCCTATTCCCCTACCTCTTCTGCTCCCCATCCAGCTCCCAGTTTCCTTTCTTTCTCCCACTCCTCCCTGTCCATATCTTCTGCTCTCCCTTTAGTATCCTCTCTGCTCTAACTGCAGTAAAATCAAAGTAGCGAAGTACCGTATTAGTGTCTCCTGGGACTGCAGTTTTCCAGACATCCTGTACAGTGTTCAGGTCAGGGCAATTCCACCGGCTTGTCATCCTAGGAAAGAACAGAGAGGAGAGGGGACGGTGTAACTCTTCACCCGTTTCTCTGCTCATTCTCCTCTGAACATCTTCACACTTCACTGAGTATCAGCTGGTGCAGTGGTGTTTCCCAGCTATTGGATACAGAACCCATGTTATCCCTTTCCCCATCCCCATCCCCTCCCAACCCAACCTGCTGACTTCTGGACTCTCGCACACGGTAACCGTCTGTAGCCTTATGTTCACCTCTTTTACAAGACTGTGTTAAATTTTGTACAAAGTCTGCCTTGTGAAGTATCATTCGAAAACTCATAATCTGCTGCACCTTATTGTCCTGGTAAAATGTGTGTGGCAATGTTGCATGTAAAGTTATCAAAGTTACTCTACAAGACACGTTCCAAGTTTGGGGAAGCAACTTCAAACCAGTTGCTCAGAGACAAAAGGCAAAGTGACACCTCAGCCTCACCCAGCCAAAATCAAATGGGCCATCACCTGCTTACATGGCCATTCGTTGGCAGGAAGGAGGTTGTGAGTGAGAATTTTACGTCTCGGAAAAGGAACAGTTGGAGGTTCCCATCCCCATAGACCTTCTGTCTTCTGCACCTCAGCTGGAGATGATTTTCAAAGAGAAAAAGAACTGTAAGAACTGAGAGCAGAGGCCACAGATCATCTCTTATCCCTTTCTCATTTCCCAGGGCATCAGCAACATCTGAGGGATAAGGAAACGCTGGACTGGGGATAGGGTCCTGGCTGAAAAGATTCCAGCCAGCAAGGCTGCTGCAGCACGTGCTGAGAAACACCTTTGCTTTGAATTAATTTAGCTTGTTAAGTCAGGCTTTAATTGCATTTTATTTTTTATTTTCTTGTAACTAATTCTGATTTTTATGCCTCATTACTTGTAATCACTTAAAATCTCTCTTTCTGTGGTTAATTAACTAGTTTTATTGTTTTATCTAAACCAGTGTGTTTGGACTGAAGTGTTTGGGACATTCCATTTGAGATAACAGGATTCGTGCATATCATTTTCTATTCATGGAATGACAGACGTTACATGAGCTTGTATCGTCCAGGAGGGTGGGTGGGTGTTACCACATGCACAGTCTGGGGAAAAGTCTGACACTGGGAGTTCGCTGGTGTTGCCTTGTAATGTCATTCATTTGAGTATGAGTATTGTATGAGAGGCTGCCTATCGCACTTATACAATATAGCTGGGAGAGATTTACATGCTGGAGGCTGTGTGTGAGCTGGCCAGAAGTGGTAACTCTCACATCGAAGCAGTGTAAAAGGCACGCCAGGTTGGAGAACTGAGGGGACACAGCTGTTCATCTGTCCAGATTGTACCCTGGGTAATGTCACAGTGGCGCAGTGAGCAGGGTATATCGTTGCCTGACCCTTTTTAAGGTTAATAATGTTTGCACCCTGATGGCCAATTGAGCTACCTGTGGTAAGGTTCTTCCCCCAGAATCAGGCTACACAGAACTGACACTATGGAGTTCGGTATCTTGTGGGGAGTCTGGGAGTGGATGACAAGAGCACTCACACTGAGGGCAAAGCAAAGCCTTAGCCACCTCCATTAAAATAATGAACAAACCCAGAAAAGATCCCAACCACATGAAAAGATGGTGATCATACAACATTGGGGCTATCTGAGGTATCATTTTTTATGTAAGCTTTTAGCATTGTCTACTCATACCCTTTGGTGAGGGCCTGGGGGTAAGAGAGAAAAGGACCAGCCCCATCTCTGGCATGCCACAGTGTCCGATGGTCCAAGTTCCTCAAGGAGTTGAAGGGTCAAGTAGTAGAAAACCAGGCAGCAATAGGAGAAGTTCGGGAAAGATCAAGGCCCGGACTACATGGCGACTGGCCTGTTACAGGGTTTGAGTGTCATCTGCTCATGCTCATTCCTCCACGCCCATGCTGACCTTTTTCACCCACATAACACTGAGGTGCACTTCTTCTACAGGTTAACTCATGGATAATGAGCTAAAATGGCAGGGACACATCACACCTGTCAGCACTTGCTGAAGCGGATTTGTGGTTAATGCTGCCGTGTTGCTTGCGGCAGCGCCGGCTGGAACATCCCAACTCCTGCCATGGAGCAATCTTGCCTTCGTTCCTTTTGTCTGACTCTGAGGTGTTGGTTTGAAGCTGTTTCCCCAGACTTGAACATGCCCTGTAGAGTAACTTCTATAACTCTACATACAGTATTGTCACAATTTTACCAGGACTATACTGTTCAGCACATTATGTGTTTCAAATGATCTCTCACAAGGCATCCTTTCTACAGTTATTATAAAATTTATCACAGCCTTGTAAGAGGAGTGAGCATAAGGGCACAGACTATCGCACACACCCAGCAAGGCTGGCATTTTTGAGTCATTGGACACAGGCCCCATATACCCTCTTCCCCCATCACAGCCCCCCTGCCACCTTGCACTGGGCTGCAGACAGACAGCAGGGACTGCCCAGTGATTCCTTCTCCCAACTGGCCCACATGACATTTATGTGGTGGGAGGCAAGGCAGGAGACCAGCTCTCTGCCCCATCTCAGTGCCCCCTAGCTGGCACCCAGCTGCCAGGGAGCCACCAGCTACACCAATACTCTGCCCTAGAGCTCATTTGGGGACAGACTGTGGGCCAGGTTGGTGGGGCAGGTACAAGGGCGGGGGTACAGGGAGCCTAGTGGAGGCTGCTCTGGGCTCAGTGAGACCCTGAGGCTCGGTGCCTGCAGGGCCAAGCTGAGGTCCTGAAGGGGCTTGGCCAGGCCTGGGCTCACTTGGCCCCACAGCCTCCCCGAGCACAGGCTAAGCTGGTGATTCCTAGCTCCCCTCAGCAGCTGAGAGGCAGGGACGTCACTGCTGCCCCATCTCCTCTCTGGTGGCTGGCTGGGTGGGTCAGGGGCGATGGGCTGCAGGAGCTGATGTGCCAGAGGCTGAGGATCTTGGATCCACAGCTCCTGCTGCTCCCCCCTCCTTCTTCTAAATCTCCTTCCCTTCCCTTCCCTGCTTCCCCCTCAGCTGAGCAGGGAGGGAGGCCCCTGCACAGTGGGGCTCAGGGGGTCCCAGCTCCTCCAGCCTAGTGCTGGCCCAGCCCACGTGTGAAGGGAGGAGGCTGAGAGGCTCCCCCTATAACAGAGAGGGAGAAGAGGGCAAGGCCCCCGTGGGTGCAGACTGGGGCTGAAGGTGAGTGGGGTCAGTGCAGCACAGGGCACCACAGGGCCATGCGAGTGCATGGGGAGCAGGGAGGGGATGATTGGCTGACACCCGAGGGGTAAAGGCAGCTGGCAGTGATGGTCATGTGCCAGGGCCATGGAGGGGCAACATTAAAAAGGGCTGATTAAATGATTCATGGATCTTACAACACTATAGCGGGTCATAAGCCTCCCATTGCTAGTGGATTCCGTAACAAACTGTAACAGCTGATAACCATTTATTCAAAAATCTGTTCCTCATTTATTAACCCCTTATGGGTGTATGTAGAAATAAAACCCTAATACAAAAGGTGGTCATTGTGGGAGACCAGACATCTCTGCACCCTCACCGCCAAACACCTAGAATCATCTGAATGGGACAGCTCAGGACGTGCCATTGAGAATCATCCTATATGTTACGCACAGCTGTGGCTGAGCTGAAAGTTGCTTTTGCTGGTTCCACCCACACTCTGGCCCTGCCGGCTGAATGCAGGATTCCATTTTCTCAGGTTCTTACGGCACTGAGCAGAGCAATCACAACCTAGTCTCACCGTTCACCTCTTCAGTTAATGGTCAGGCTCACAAACTCACAGCACAGGAGAGTAAGATACTTCGATGCCTTTACAGAAATTAAGGGCCAGATTTTCACATATTCAGCATCCACAATGGGGACAAAATCTTCCAAGGAACTCAGGCCCAGATCCTCAAATGTATGTAATGGAAGTTGGGAGAATTTTGGAAGCTGAGGCCCAGATCCTAACATGTTGAGGCCTCTTGGAAATCTGGCCCCATGTTTTGGTTCCTCAGTGGGTGCTGAGATTTTGAAAATGTGGCTCTCACAGTGTGTAAGTTACAGACTAAAGTGGATCATTAGCTCACAGCAACTGTCATTATCAGCATCTCAGCCCACATCTACACTACCACCAGCGTGTTTATCCAGGCCCTAGCCTTTGTCAATCGCCGGGATAAGAAATTCCTAGACTAGTTGTTAACAGCCATACAACATTTAGCTTTTAGCAAAGCTTTTTGATACAGTCTCTCACAGCATACTTAACAGCAAGTTAAAGAAATATGGTTTGGACGAATGGACTATAAAATGGATAGAGAGCTGGCTAGATCGGGCTCAACAGGTAGTGATCAATGGCTCCCGTGTCTAGCTGGCAGCCGGTCACAAGTGGAGTGCCCCAGGGATTGGTCCTGGGGCCAGTTTTGTTCAACTTCTTCATTAATGATCTGGAGGATGGGGTGGATTGCACCCTCAGGAAGTTTGTAGATGACACTAAGCTAGAGGGAGTGGTAGATATCGTGGAAGGTAGGGATAGGATACAGAGGGACCTAGACAAATTGGAGGATCGGGCCAAAAGAAATCTCATGAGGTTCAACAAGGACAAGTGCAGAGTCGTGCACTTAAGACGGAAGAATCCCATGCACAGCTATAGACTGGGGACCGACAGGCTAGGCAGCAGTTCTGCGGAAAAGGATCTGGGGGTTACAGTGGATAAGAAGCTAGATATGAGTCAGCAGTGTGCCCTGGTTGCCAAGAAGGCTAATAGCATATTGGGCTGCATCAGTAAGAGCATTGCCAGCAGATCGCGGGAAGTGATTATTCCCCTCTATTCGGCATTGGGGAGGCCACATTTGGAGTACTGTGTCAAGTTTTGGGCCTCCCGCTACAGGAAGGATGTGGACAAGTTGGAGAGAGTCCAGCGGAGGACAACAAAAATGATCAGGGGGCTAGAGCACAAGACTTATGAGGAGAGGCTGAGGGAACTAGGCTTGTTTAGTCTGCAGAAGAGAAGAATGAGGGGGGATTTGATAGCAGCTTTTAATTACCTGAAAGGGGGTTCCAGGGAGGATGGGGCTAGGCTGTTCTCGGTGGTGGCAGATGACAGAACAAGGAGCAACGGTCTCAAGTTGCAATGGGGGAGGTCTAGGTTGGACATTAGGAAAACGTTTTTCACTAGGAGGGTGGTGAAGCACTGGAATGGGTTACCTAAGGAGGTGGTGGAATCTCCATCTTTAGAGGTTTTTAAGCTGAGGCTTGACAAAGCCCTGGCTGGGATGATTTAACTGAGGTTAGTCCTGCTTTGAGCAGGGGGTTGGACTAGATACCTCCTGAGGACCCTTCCAACTCTAATATTCTATGATTGTATAACATACAATTATTTCACTCTTAGGATCTGATCCAAAGCCTATTTAAATCCCCCAGACTTGCCCACGTCCAGGTAACGTGTTTCAGTACTGGCTTCCTGGCTACTGTAAGGTTTGAAAAGATGTAGATTAAGACTCAGTATTGGTATTGCCAATCTCCCAAATGATGAGGTTGATTTATAAAGAACCCAGCACTGATTTTTTTTTAAACCTCATGATCTGTATTTGCTGTCTGGTTGTTGCGCCTGTAGGGGCCATGTTTCCAGCTTTTCTCTGTAACCACAAAGGCTAGCTATAAATTCAAGGAGAAGGGGCTTTAAGAAAAACACCAAATATCACAAGACTCCAGATGAAATCGCAAGACTTGGCAAAACAGCACACTAACAGATAAAAGCTAACCGTTTTCCAACTCTAGTTATGGCCCTAAGACACTGAGCTGAAGGAACACAAATAACCCGAGGGCTGTGAATATGGCAAATGCTATTTTATCGACGCGTTTTCTAGGCCCAGATCCTCAAGGTATTTAGGCTCCTGACTTCCATTGATTTCACTAAGGCTGAGTCTACACACAGAGCTACATCACTTTAACGAAAACCAGTTCACTTAAAACCAGGAGTGAACCTCTGTGCAGGCCCTCGGAACGTGCTGTAATCCTGGTTTACATCGATTTGGCTGAAGTCAGTTCCATAGCAACTCTGGTTAAATGCGTCGAAGATGTGCAGGCCTTTAAGAGCACATGGCAGATCACAGTGCAAGTGGGACAACTGGTTTCATGTCCTGAAAAGGGGCTCAGCTTTCAAGTGTTTGGGAAACAAACTGCCCTGTCCCTTTGCACTCGCTGTGCACAGTGCAATGCAGTGAGGGATGTATCCAACTTGATGAACCGTTGTCACAGATAATATTGTGCGAACAAGTCGCGCTTGGGAGTGAAAACCGCTGTCAGTGTAGGAATGTGTTGCCCTGTGGTTGTGTTTTTGCATTTCACTTGCATGGTTTTGGAAAACGAGGTAGATGGAACAGCCAAGTATTGCCATTAAATTACAGTATTAACCAGTCAGCGCCACTTCCTGCAAAATCTGGAATGGCCATTAACATCGAAACTGCATCACTTTGTTCCAAATAGGGACTCAGCCAGTAGCATCATCTCTCCTCCCCACCCCACCCTCCGCTGCAAAACTGGTTGTGAGATTTCTGGGCTATTCCATGTCAAATGCAGTCATCTCTTCACTACCATTTTTGAAGTGAAAGAGTGCAGCTCAACTCATGACAAGGTTGTCAGTGCAGCACTGAGCGCAGGACAAAATCCCTTTAAACAGAGTAATTGTTTTAAATCAAATATGATTGTGACAGAAGTTATTGGCTTGGTCCGAGAGAATCACACAGTTTGCAAGTACAGGGCACAGAGCTGCAGCCTTTAAATGAGTGGGCATTTTAGCTGTGTGTGGACTGCAGGATTGGGCGCAAGGGGAGGAAAACTTTTTAAGCCTTTTTGTCATTTGTGTTTATCACCTTTTCCCTAAAAACTAGCTCTGCACTGGCACCCTGTGCCAGGGTCACTGGCCCCTTTAAGAAGGAATGGGGTCCCATGCACCTGGGAATGGTCAACTGCTACCCTACAGGGCTTAAGGGAAGGAACCTGGGCCTCACAAAGGGAGATGCAGTGAGGCGGCAGGAGGGGGAGGTCAGAGAGGAGAGGAGAGCTGCTGGAAAGGCTCAGGAAGGAAGCCAGCAGCTGGTGAAGATGCTGGAGGAGCGGTGGGCTGAGAGTCCAGGAAACACAAGCCCAAGGAGGGGACGTGTGTGATTCCCTGCCTCGAGGGCAGAGGATGAGCAGCACTTGTGAAAGGCTGATAACGCTGCCTGGCAGAGAGGCTGGGAGCTAGCCAGACCTCAGGGAGGAGGGGCTGTGCCCAGAGACTTCACTTTGGGTTCATTGTATGTTTACAGGCCTGTCCCCAGGAAGCGGGTTTGTTATTGGACATAAGACTCTGTGGAGTATTCCTGGGAACCTTTCCAGGTGAAATTGAGGCAGGGCATCACAATGCCCACCCTGGGCTGGCAGCGGGTGTCACGGGGCAGGTATAAGAGATTCGAGCCCCAGTTCAACAAAGCCCTTAAGCATGTGCTTAACTTTGAGACCATGAATAATCTCATTGAGTTGAATGAGACCCTGTGTGTGTTTAGAGCTAAGGGCATGTTTAAGTGTTTTGCTGAATCAGGGTCTAATTTTGGCTTTAAAATGTTGTGTAGCTGAGGACCACACTGGTGCCCCTTCGTCAAGTGGAAGCAGATTTTGAGGACTTGTTGCTCGGATTGGAGCAGAATTCAGTGACATGGAGTTGGGTATTCTTAGCGTAACTGGTTTGGTCACAGACCGCACACAGCCGACGCGGAAGTCTCAGCTAAGGCACTGTGCCAAATCATCCAGAAGATTTCCTGGACCTCTGTCTCTTCCCCGAACCCTCCTGTGATCTCACGCCACTCTCACAGCCAGATCCCTGCTAAGCACGTGGAGTCTTCTTCCAGCCCCAGTCCCCAGGCTTTACACCTAGGAACCCCCAAATATGCCGCCCCACCCCCAAGCATCACATGGCCTTGAAGGGGAGCCTGGGCATCTACCCTCCTTCCTACAGCTGCTCTGCAACACAAAGCAACCACAGACCTTTCTCTGGCAAACAAAGGAAAGCGCTTTCACCCACACAGTACCCTCAGCAAGGGGACTGGGTGCTTACACCTTTAATGTGCCAGATGTTAGCTCCTTTTGCTGCCACACTGCTATAAAACATGGGTTTGGGCTGATATTTTCAGAGGAGTGAAGGTGTTAGATACTCACCGCCCCCTGACTTCCTTTGAAAACCCCAGATGTCATGACAGAAACGTAGGGCTGGAAGGGACCTCAAAGGACCTAGTCAATCCCCCCATGCTGAGGCAGGGCCAAGGAAACCTAGACCACCCTCAACAGACTTTTCTCCAACCTGGTCTTACAATCCTCCAAAACTGGGGATTGCACAACCTCCCTAGGTAACCTGTTCCAGAGTTAACCAGCCATAGAGTTAGAAAGCTTTTCCTAATATCTAACCTAAGATCTCCCTTGCTGCAGATTAAGCCCCTTACTTCTTGTCCTACCTTCAGTGGATATGGAGTACAACTGATGACTGTCCTCTTCATAACAGCTCTTAACGTATTTGAAGACTATGTGCTCCTCCCCCTCCCCCGCACTCCCTCAATCCTCTTTTCTCAAAACTAAATAGGCCCCTCTTTTTTAACCTTTCCTCAGAGGTCAGGTTTTCTAAATCTCTGGACGTTCTCCCAGCTCCCCTCTCTACTCTCCATTTTGTCCACATCTTTCCTAAAGTGTAGTGCCCAAAATAGGACACAGTACTCCAGATGAGGCCTCACTAATGCTGAGTAAAGCGGGGCCATTACCTCCCGTGCCTTACATGTGACGCTCCTGTTAATACACCCTGGAATGACAGTAGCCTTTTCTCATAACTTCATCACATTGTTGGTTCATATTCAATTAGTGATTCATTATAACCCACAGATCCCTTTCACTATTACTGCTGCCTAGCCACTTAGTCCCCATTTTGGATCTGGGGATTTGAGTTTTCCTTTCTAAGTCTAATACTTTGCATTCAACTTTCAGACCAATTCTCCAATTTATCATGGTTGCTTTATTTCCAATCCCGTTCTTCAAAGTGCTTGCAACCCCTCCCAGCTTGTTTTTATGAGTAATTTCCACTCCATCATCCGGTATTTAATGAAAATATTAAATAGCTCTGGACCCAGGACAGACCCCAGTAGGACCCCCCCCTAGAATGCTCTTCCCAGTTTGACAGCAAACTATTGGTAACTAAGCTTGGAGTATGATCTTCCAACCAGTTGTGCATCCACTTTATAGTAATTTAATTTCCCCTTTATGAGAACCACATGTGGCACTTTCAAAAGATTTACGAAAATGATATATTACGACTCCAGTTTCCCCACATCCACTTGGCCAGTACCCCTGGCAAGGAAGAAAATCAAGTTGGGTTGGAATGATTTGTTCTTGACAAAACCATGCTGGCTTTTCCTTATAACCCTGTTATCTTCTAGATCCCAGTGTTTTGTTCATTCCACTTCTGAGTGCCAGGCAATGAGGTTCCTACCTCTTCCTCTGAGGGGACCATTCCACTGGGGTCTCCAAACTTATCCTTAGTATTCTCTTAGGGTAAATAAGAATGATAATGCATAAATATCCTCCTCTATAAGATTTGATTGAATACACAGTGTAGCTAAATACATTGCCATCTCTTCTTTCTGTTACTATCTCAAAGCCATTCATATTTTAAAAAACCTTACACATGGAAATGAACTTTTCAGAGTAAGCCCCATAAACCTTACCTTTCTTTCCAAATATCTCAAATGGTCTAAGAGCAGGAACAGCTACAAGAAAGGAAGATATAATCTGTGCAGGGCTTTATACAACAGGGTTTGTTCATCCAGCCAATGGCAATGCAGCTGTTATAATAAATTGGCCTATCAGGTGATGTATTCCAAGTAATTGATGACCAGATTGCAGGGCTTTATTGTGAAATGAATCTTTTGTGACTCAGTCCAAGCCAGGGGCAGGAGTCCAACACTCAGGATGCTGTGGAGGAGGACAGGAAGTGCCCTGCTTCAGGTGTGTCTGTTGATCCCGACTCTCGGGGGTTGGCCACTCCTAGCTCTGAGTGGCTCTATACGTATCTGTTCAGGGTAAGCCTGACTGCCCTGTTAATCAATAACAGAACAGATGACAAAGGTGAGTGATTTACAGGAAAACACTTCTGCCACTTTCAGGTACAAACCTGCAGCCCTGCTAGGGCAGCCCCAACCCCATTAAACTTAATGGCCAGCTGGAGCCATTGGAAGAGCAATTCAGAAGTGCCGCTGCCAGGGGATTTCCACTGGGATCATCACTTTACTTTGCTACCTAATCTCCCATGGGTGAATGTCAGACCTGTTCTACTCTTTCTAGGCCAGAGATTCTCAACCATGTTACAGCAGAGAAAGTTTTCAGGAGCCCCAGCTCATGTAGCCACTAAGTCAGAGGCAGGGGGCATTGTTACAAGGTAGGGGGGCCGCCTGCACCACCTCTTTCCCTTTGGTCTCTCAGCCCTTTCTTAAATAGCAAAGTATTTAGGTCATTCTGAACTATATTTCATGCCCTGCCAGAAACAGTGGCTGTCTCCCAATGGGTGGGAAGGAACGGATGATACTCACCACAAAAATCCAGGCATGCCACATGACTTCCTCACCTGAGAAAACTTCCCCTCTTCCTAGGGTAGGACAGATGCGCTAGTAGCTAAGACCCTAGCCTGGGACATAGGAGACCTGTGGTTCTGTCCCTTGCCCTGACATGCTTAGGCAGGACAGTTAATCTACCCACAATTCCCCTTCTCTGGATCGGGGATAAAATTTCCCTACCTCACAGAGACACTGTGCGGATAAATTCTACTGTGCTGGAAGGTGCTGATGACTGCTGTGGACCCCAAATTTGATTAAAGTGAGTGTGTGTGGTGGTGGTGGTGGTGGTGGGGGGGGGGGGTCAAACCATCTTCTAGTCAAATGGATGGAAGGAATAATTAAATGCCCCTTTGTGAACAGGGAGCTGGAAACAATAGGGAGCCACCCTCCAATTTACTGGCCACATGCCCAGGTCAATCAGAAACTAAGTCATGTGGGCTGAGGTGGTTCCCTAGGACTGATTGTCAAACACACAGGGGTGGGACATTTATGGGGTAGAGGGGGGTGTGTGTGTGAGTGTGAGTGAGAAACAGGACTCGGGTGAAAAAGGGACAACAATCCTGGTTGTAAGGTGCTTGGATACCACCTGTGATGAGGGCCATATAAGCTTAGCAAGTGTGAGACCTCCCCAGAAGCTCTGCAAACAAATCAGATGTAGATTCCTTGTTTTATTGTATAAGTGAGATAGAGCTAGAGAGAAATTTTTCCTTTCCTGTTATGGTAATGGTATAATACTGGTTAGTGTGGCATAAGTGGACTCCAACTTGTTAGTTTCTTGCAGTGAGCTCTTTCCTGAAACTTGTACTATTGAACCTAAAAATAGCTTGATAAATTCTCTTTGTGTGAGTGAGGAATGTATGTGCAGGGCATAAAAAGACACCAACCTAAACTGCTCTGACAACAGAAAGGGGAATAAAGACACCAACTGCCATCCTAACCCTGAAGGCCCAAGGATACTTATCAACGACCCTAAAGTACAGAAGGATCCACCTTGGGAACAAAGAAAGTACAGAAATAAGAGAATAATCAGGCTTTCAATTAGCTGGTGATTAACAACTATACTGAACCCAGAGGCAGGATGACACAGCAAGGCCCATAGACTTACATGAGAGCCAGCAAGTATCAAAGATGGGTAAAAACATGGAAACTTTGGGTCTCATTCTGCAATTGTCGTCTTGGAGCATGGGACTTCACTTGGCCCACAGTGGTGCATGACAATCTGCTGAGCAGGGCTGGCACCCTTAGTGCCCCAGTGTCACAAACACCACCAGAGGAGAGCCAGCAGCTCAGGAAGTGACCTTGGTGCTCCTGTCTATCTTTGAAGAGTCTGTGCCACCGGAGCAGCTGCAACACATCATGGGTCCATATTTGAAAGACCTGTTTGGGGACACCCGTGGGGAGAAGCCCACAGAGGAACTGACTGCAGAAGCAGCGTTGGAGCTGAAGCCTTGTATGTTTCTAGCACCATGTTTGTTGTTATTAATATACAAATGGGAGGAATTTCTGGTCCAATTAAATTGTTATTACAAACTGCGAGTTGTGGTGAACTTCCATTAATGGCAGAACCCACCCCAGTTCGCTAGCATCAGTTCCCCTAGCCTCCCATCGTCACCATGTGAGGTTCAAAATGGATACTGGAGAAGGGAAAAGAAAGTTATACAAGTCGTTATGAAATTTTTACTAGATATTTGCACACTTCTAGAAAGATGGGTTAGGGCATTAAAAGTAAGAACCTTCTATTCCCGTCCCTGCTATTAGAGTGCAATGAATAAATCGGTCATGCTGGACTGTCCCGAGCCACTTGTCTGATTAGTCCAAACTGTATTGTATTAAGAGTCGATACTGTAGCGGAGGGTGTATTTAGTCCTAGGCTAGTCCTAGTCCATCAGAACTAGGCTGGCTTGAGCAATGCATAAAAGGACTGGTCATTATATGACACCAGCTTTCAGAACTTCTTAGATATGGATGTGTGTGTGAATGTGACGGCTTTTTGATATTCTTACATTTACAATAAACGCCGCGTATCACCTTGTCCCCCTGAATAAGATCCTGCTTGTCTTTTCTTTTATAAGTATAACACGACTGCAGGTTCCCTCCGCGCTACCGTGTCCTGCAGCCCATGCACCCTTTGGACAATTCTGGGACTGGCTGGTCCATACCCCAAGCAATTATTACTATGTGGTACAGTCAGATGTGCCCTGTGCATTCTCCTACTCCATTTCAGCTGCAGCCCTTGTCTGCAAAATGGGCCAGGAGGACCAAGGAGAATTGAGGGACAGGGCACCTCCAGAACCATTGACCCAGAACTAGTGAAACTGCTTTGCTGGCAATGGGCGTAGTTTGAGTGTTTTGCACTGTTCTCTGTTTCATTTCTTCACACGCAATGGTGTAGACATACCATAAAAGGGCTCTTGTATGCAGACAATGTGAGCCTGGACTCCTGCCTCCCATCTGACATAGCACACAAGGAAATGGCTTCCTCTTTATTATGCATTTATCTCCCTGTTTATCTACGGTGAAAGTCCTGTCTCCCTTCTCCACTTTTTATACCTAGCAATAGAAACCCGAAGCTAGTCTGAGAGCAAAGGTCAACAGTTTCTGGGAATTGTTATAGGCTAATTGCTGTAAATGGTTCAGACGGCAGTTTCACTTTCTCTCCCCCGGTTGTAAAGGGAAAGGTTAGAACTTAATTTTGAGTACACATCTCTCCCGCCCCACATACTCAGAGGAATATGCCCACAGAACATGGGATCAACAGCCTCACATTAAATAACGCAAGAAAAACATTTAAGAAAAGAAGGTCAGTGACCGAACAGCAGAAACACGCTACAGCAAAATGAGAGAGTCTCTCCCTGTTGTCAGATGTCATTGTCCATGGTTATAAGTCACCACACAGCCCTTTCTAAACAAACACATTTATTCTTAAAATGGTACAGAGAAACCATATTAAAAAATGATTTAAAAAAAAACCTACATGCATGCTAAAAGCTTACCAGATGTCATCCATCAGTCTTATGGGGCTCCAGTTGGTCAAATTCTTCCAACACTTCTGCAAGGGTTGGAACCCCCCGTTGGACCAAGGGTCCTGTCTGTTTGTTGGATCAGACAGAAGACCCTGATCAATTTAAACTCTGGCTATTTATCCAAAAGGCCTTTCTCTGTCTGTTGGTCTCTAGAGAATATAGTTTGAACCATTATATGCAAGTTTGTCCTGGTGGTGGTACCTCTCTGGCGGTGTTACAACCTGAGAGAATTTACCTAACCACCTGCCTCTGTTCTTAGTTCCTGGAGGAGTGTGATCACCCTCTCCCCCCCCCCCCTCCCCGGCAATACATACAAGTCCTGGCCCACAATGATACATAAACTGGATACAGTAAGATCTCCCAAAGATATTGCATGAAATTGCCATATCTATCACTGCCCCCTGCACATAACAAGAGCTTATCGGACATTTTGACCCAGATCTTCAAAGTTACTTTGGCTCCTAACTTCCATTGAAATCAATAGAAGTTTTGTCCCTAAGCACCACTAAGGATCTGGACCTTGGTGGGTTTTGCCATAATACTTTCCCAATGTGTCTGGGTAGTTAGAGTCCCCCGTTACTATCAGGTCTTATGTTTTGGATACTTCTGCTATTTCTTCTGGAAAAGCCTCACCCTCCTTCCCCTCCTTTGGTGGTCAATAGCAAACACTCATTATGACAGCTCTCCTGTCTTTTCCTCTTTTATCTTCACCCAGAGACTTTTCAAGTGGTCTGCCACTCTCCTGATTCTGGAAATCAGAACAAGTGTCATACATTCTTCATGTACAATGCAGCACCCCTTTGCTTTTTTCCATTCCTGAGCAAACTTTACTCCTCTAGACCGATATTTCAAACCTGAGATTTATCCCACCAAGTCTCTGTAATGCCAGTTAAGACACAATTTAGCTTGTATACTAAGACTTCCAATTCTTCCTGTTTATTCCCCATACTCCTCGTATTTGTGTATAGAAACCTGAGATGTCCAAATCACTGGAGGAACAGGATGTTCAGCTGTGATGGCCCTCAGTGTGCCCAGGGCTATGCGTCATCTTGTTACCCTCCTGCCTCCAGTGAGAGACAGACTTGCTTGTGCTTAACTGAGTGTCAGCTCCTAGACACCCCAGGCTGTTAGGCACCCAAGCACTCTGCTCTAGGCTCTGCCACCCATGCTTTGCATTTTAGGTTAACAATGGGGTGTACCCAAGTCCCCAAATCCCTCTGAAACTGTCCCCCTGTAGTACCCAGCCCCTTATCCACTGAACACTCACAGTAATACCAGGTGAGCTGTCCCCAAAGAGAACAGAATCATTCTTCACCTGCCCTGGCTAACTGGGGACTGGCTCCCTGTCAGAATCCACCTGTACATCCAGCCATGAGATCGTCACCTCTCCATTAGCGAAAGAAGGCTGGCACTCTGGCCCCATCAGGCTTTCCATTTCCTGTAAGTTGACCCTCAGATCCACAGTTATCGGACTGACCTGCAGACTTGTGTTCTCCAAAAAGTTGTTCCTCAGCTCCCCGTCGATCAGTTCTCTCTCCACCTTCCCTTTGAGTACCAGCTTTCTTTGGTGATTTACATCAACAGTCCTCATTCTCCATTCATTCTCACCAGGCAGGACCTGATACTTGGTCCTGTTAGCCTTGGCAAATTCTTCCTGCATTCAGGCCAACTCAGTCATCACCACTCAGAAAGCGCTGGAATTTCATCCTCACGTTTTAGGTTTCTTGGAGGTTACCTCAGCATTTATGCCAAACAATGTTATTTTCCCTTTCTAGCGTATTCATCTGAGCCGTAATCTCCACCATAATCCCATGGCCTTGACCTCTCTCAGTGAGTAGCCCTCTCTGTGTGGCCTCCCAGTGCTGTATTTGCTCATGGTGTTTGGTCATTTCTGATAAGAAGGCCTGCAAATTTTGTAACCATTGAGCCTCATCCTCAAACTTCTTCTAGGTGAGCCCTTACTTTATTTTCTTCTCACCCAGGGCATCAACAAGTCAAAACAGACCATTCAACGCTAAATAGCATCCCCTTGCGGAGAGTGCCTTTTATTAACAGAAAAGCCAACGAAGAACCAGCTCAATCTGAAATCAATTTGATACTCTGTGGGGAACAGTGACTGTCTTCCAATGGGTGGGAAGAAACGGATCATAATCTCCACAAAAATCTGTGGGTGTCGTATAACTTCCTCTGCTGAGAGACCCCAACCCCACTTTCTTAGGGTAGGAAGGATGGTTTAGTAGCTGAGGCCCTAACCTGGGATGTGGGAGACCTGTAATTTTGTCCCTTGCTCTGACGCACTTAAGCAAGAGAGATAATCTAGCCTGTGCCTCAATTCCCCCTCTGTAGATTGGGGATAATACTTCCCTACCTCACAGGGGTGTTGGGAGTTCAGCTCTGTTATGCTGGAAGGTGCCAATGACCACTGTGGATCCCAGACTTGATTACAGCTGATGGTGGGCGGGGCAGAGAGGGTGCTTCTTACCACTTTTATTCAGACAGAATGGAAGGAAAAGGTAGCTGGAAACAATAGGGATCCACTCTCCGATTTACTGGAAACATGGCCAGGCAGGCTACTCAGAAACTAAGTCATGTGGGCTACTCAGAAACTAAGTCATGTGGCAAGCTGAGATTTTTGTAGTGATTATTGTAGAATCATAGAAGATTAAGATTGGATGGGGACCTCAGGATGTCATCCAGTCCAACCCTCTGCTCAAAACAGGGCCAACCCCAACTAAATCATCCCAGCCAGGGCTTTGTCAAGCCGGGCCTTAAAATCTTTTGAGGATGGAAATTCCGTCACATCCCTAGGTAACGCATTCCAGTACTTCACCACTCGCCAGTGAAAAAGTTTTTCCTAATATCCAACCTAGACCTGCCCTACTACAACTTGAGATGATTTCTCCTAGTTCTGTCATCTGCCACCATGGAGATCAGCCTAGCTCCATCCTCCCTGGACCGCCCCTTCAGATAGTTAAATTCCCCCTCACTCTTCTCTTCTGCAGACTGAACAAGCCTAGTTCCCTCCGAGGGTTTCATTTGCGTCATATGGGCGCTGAAGATGGGAAGGTTTAAAAGAGAACTGCGCAACACCTCTGAGCTGTTTTGTCCCACAGCCTTGTGTGAACCTGGGGAGGCCGTATCTCATGGCGTTACCCTCACCTTCTCATCGCATCTTTTTAAAATATTTATGTCAGGAAAAGCTTCTTATATACTTGCTGTCTGGTCAAATCCAAGCCTTCATTCCGGGTTATCTTTGAAATGTGCTGTGTAAACTTGTGTGACTTGTAAACTGTGTAAATGTGCTCCTTGAAGAGGAGATCCCACTTTGCTAAACTTCAAGTATTTGGTTGGCAAATAATCAAGCACGGAACATTTGAAAATGCCTCGGGTGCTAACTCGATCAGGAATTCCATGAAGTCCAAAGCTGCAGCATTAACTCTGAGTGTGCTGTCATGTGTGTGCCAATACTTACCTGTGCAGTGAAATTCCTTGTATCTGAGAGCTCTGTTCGGCTCTGGCCATTTGACCTCATGAGGCATAAATGTCTAGAAAATTCAGGTTCCAATAAAACAGAATATGGTCAGTTTTGTCCTACTGTAGGTATTATGGTGGAGTGACAGCCAGCCATAGTTCAAGGTGAAGCTACATGTTCCTTCTGACAAGAGTATTCAAACACTATTTTCTCGGAAATGTCAGCCAAAGGGAGGTTTGCCATTAATGACTTAATTCTCATTTACTTGACGGTCCCTCTAGATGACTGTGGCAATGGAAAAGGGCCTGACAGTAAATGAGAATTCAGGCCAGAAAGTGAAACTCCTTGAGTGCGGTGGTTAAATGATACCAGTGGAGCAGGGGAGGTCACAGGTTTGGTGGCTGTCATCCCAGAGTTTGATATTTTGTGGTGGGCCAGTGCTGTATCATCTCTAGTGGTGGGTTGTAGAAAGGGGAAAATTGAACCAGTTTACCTGAAAGGAGCTCAAGGCTGGAATCAGCCAAAGGAAAGTACAGTTATGTAGGTGTGCATTGTGTGAAGACAGCGTGCATTGACTTTCCCTGTAAATGACATAATTATATCTGTACTGATGCAGAATTAAATGTAAATAAATGCAAAAATCCAGGTGACCTTCCCCAGAAATTTTTGGAATCCCCAAAACAATTTTTTGTATTTGAGAAGATTTAAAGGCCTTTCCAAAGGAAAAACTAATTGATTCAAAACGAACTAAGAGGAACAAAGCACAATTACGTAGTATTTAATTGTAACTTGCCTGTGGTGATTTAAGATCTTTTAAGGAAATCAACAATCAGTCATATGGAAAAACCAATGGGTGAAAAATACACTCACACAGAGACTGGTTGAAAGATCATGTGAGTCTTTTCACTGACTTCAGATCAGGCTCATATTTCCTGTGCATATTAAAATATACCAAATGCTAGTATTTATATCGATCTGTCTGAAAGCTAAAAAAACAAAGCAGGGAATCTGCTGCCCTACAGGGAAGAAAACTGGACTTCTGGACTCATCTCCCATCAATAAAAATCTTTCTCTTGTTAGTTACCAAACTGCCCATTCTGTCCTTGTTGGTGCTGAGTGATGCAGAGATCTGTGTCAATCCTGCATGGCTTAAATGTAGAGCTGTTTGGAAAATTTTCATCAAAATAATTTTTCTTTAGAAAATGCCACATGAACAAAACTGAATTTATCATGAAATTGTACTGATTTTGGTGGAAATTTGTTTAGAAAAGTATGGCTTAACATGTTTTGAAAATGTTGAAAAATCCCATCTCAGAATGTAAAATCTTGAGTTCTTCCTTCAAAAAAAAACATTTATGTTTCAAAATTTACTTTATTTTATTTAAAAATTAAGAGTTGAAATAAAAAAAAAATGTTTCAGATGCATCAAAACAAAACACTTTGATTCATCTGAAGTGACTTTTTTTAGAATTTTGTTTTGTGAAAAAAAATGAAATTTTCACTTTTCGTCCTTATTTGGGATTATGTTTTTTGTACAGAATGGAAAAAAAACATTTTCTGACTGGGTCTACTCTACCAAAATTCCATTCAGCCTATCCCGTGAACAGATGTCACTTTATCAGATTATTTTTAAGATAAGGAAAGATGTGGAAGTGTAAAGTCCGTAGCAGTATGAGGTGGGGTCAGGAAGAGAGGGGACTGCATGGGTGTGATAACAGCTCAGAATGAGAGATAAGATGTAGATTAATCTTTTATTTTTCATGGTAACGTTATCAGTAGCACCTGTAGGATGGACTTGAGCCAGAAATCCAACAAGTGTCTAACCGTAATCTCAACAGGGGGAATTGGCAGGTCAGCAGGGAAAAGTGGAATAGGAATCTGCAACACTGTGGCCAAAGGTCCTGCCAACGACTGCAGGAGCCCCTGTCTACACAAGGGTGGGCAGGAAGTGAGGAGAGAGGGGTGAGGATGGGTCCATGCTTATCCCCTTTTCCTCCACCATTCTTCATTTTCCTCTTCAGTATGCATTACAAGTTAATATCGAGATCATTCCTCCATCTAACTGCTGCATCACCGAGGCAGAAAGGCATTGCAGTCCACACTCCAATCTTCTAAGTGCATGCTCCTCCACCACATTTTGACCATCTGCATCACTGTCCCGCAGGCACACAGCGGAGACTGGCCTAAGCCCAATTTCTGCACTCTGGTAGCCTCTCTGGCCAGTCAGCGTGCAAAAGCTGTTAAATCTAATCCAAGATCGGCATCCCAGGTTGAAAACAGGTGAATGTGAGTTAGGAGTTTGGAAGTTCATCAGCAAGCCTGTCTCTCTATCCCAGATTTGCTGTCACTCAACAAGGACATAGTGATCAGCCCTGGCATTCAGAGACTGGATAAGACTACGTCTACACTTCCGGCGGTGTGTAGAATAGAGATACTGTATGTAGACGGTGAGGCACTGCTTAGGTGAGTAGGATAAAGACTCACCAGAACCTCAGAGTACGGCTCACTACATGCTCAGGCACTGTCTGCCCTGTCTAAACTGCTTGTGTTAGCAGTGTAGTGTCCTACTGCCTCCCCTCTGCTGCAACCTTTCCCTGATACCTCTCCACATCAGATCCTTTCATTGCTGTATGTGGCTAGACACCACAGCGTGGACGCAGCCTGCTTTTCATTGATGCATGCAGCTACACATACCCTATACACCGCTGCTGGTGTACACAAGGCCACAGGAAACAACTAATCGTAGAAGATGAGGGTTGGAAGGGACCTCAGGAAGTCATCTATTCCAACCCCCTGCTCAAAGCAGGACCAACCCCAACTAAATCATCCCAGCCAGGGCTTTGTCAAGCCGGGCCTTAAAATATTTTGAGGATGTAGAGTCCGTCACCTCCCTAGGTAACCCATTCCAGTGCTTCACTGCCCTCCTAGGGAAAAAGGTTTTCCTAACATCCAACCTAGACCTCCCCACTGCAACGTGAGATCATTGCTCTTAGTTCTGTCATCTACTATCACTGAGAACAACCTAACTCCATCCTCCCTGGAACCCCCCTTCAGAGAGTCGAAGGCTGCTATCAAATCCCCCCTCATTCTTCTCTTTTGAAGACTAAAGAAGCCTAGTTCCCTCAGCCTCTCCTCATAAGTCATGTGTTCCAGCCCCCTAATCATTAATTTGTCTCTGCTGGACTCTCTCCAATTTGTCCACATCCTTCCTGTAGGGGGGGGGGGGGGCCCAAATCTGGACACAATACTCCAAATGTGGCCTCACCAGTGCCCAATAGAGGGGAATAATTGAACTGTCATTCTGCCCCTGCTCAGCTGGTAATTAAATCTTTCCTTGGTGCTGTTGAGGTGGCTGGTGTAAAGCTTCCTGAGTCATGGGAGCAAGTGATAGTTTGGATCGCCCAGGATTATCTATTGGCATTTCAATGTTGCCATTGGTAATCCACTGATTGGGAAAGATGGTCTGTCCTTGCATCTTTCTGAACAGCCCTATGTTCTTAAGGAGGAAAGCATCATGCACTTTCTCTGACCAGGCAACATTGTTGTTGGTTAAGCGTCCCTGGTGATCCACTAACACTTGCATAACCATAGAAAAGTAGCCCATTTTGTTGATGTACTCTGTTTCAAGTTTGGCTGGTGCCAAAAAGGCATGTGCGCACAATCTATTGCCCACTGCAGTTCAAGAACTCCATTGCTGCAAATCCATCCACTATGTCCTGCACACAGTCCTGTGTAACCTGATGCAATTAATGGCCCTGCACAACTGTATGAGATCAGATCCCATGCTGGATTTTCCAACTCCAAAATGATTTCCCACTCACTGGTAGCAAGGCAGCCTTGTAGGCTTCCACAATGCAACTGGCACTCACATCTCAACTGTCAATGCAGTTCTCCTTCTGCTGTCCCTTGCAGGAGGGCTGGGTGAGCTCACAGACAGATCCAGGAATGCAACCGTGCGCATCCAAAAGTTGTGCAGCCACTGCTCGTCATCCCAAGCCTGCATTATGATGCAATCCCACCAGTCAGCGCTCATTTCTTGGGCCCAGAAACAGCTCTTCACTGATTCTGGTGCAAGTAGCAGATTTGCAAAGGATATTTGGGATTAATGGTCATTGTTTTTCAGAACTGAAAGTTTCTCTGTCAGAAAGTATTTCCGCTTCTAAAATGGTCACCATCTTCCATTTTTCTCAATGGGACTGAGGCCATCGCTGCCCTAAATCTAGATGATGGTCTTTTATGCTGTGAGGAGTTGGAGGCACTGAATCCTGATGAGAACCCAGAAAAAGAAACCCTACCCAAAATAGCCAACAACTGAGTGCAATTACGGCTTCAGTCCATGGAGAACGGTGGAAGAGGGAAGCCATTTTGAAAGAGCTCTGTTCTTCGTAGACTATTCTGCTATAGACTATTATACCCTTCAACCTTTGCTTAACAAGAATAATTTTCATTATGAAGAATAGTTGGAAAAAAACTACCATTCATACTAAAATTATACCATTGAATATTGCCTCATAGTCAAAGGAAAACTCCACTGGATGGAAAGTGCCTTTAATTGCCATTGTTTATTTCCTCACATGCTGTGTATTCACATAAATACAGCACAAAATAGACAGAGGACAGTTTCTCCTTTCATTTTGAGCTCCGCTCAATGCAGGAATGAGGCATAGAGTAGGTATAAGAAGTACGGGTTGCTTTAGGGACGCCTTTATACCTTCCCCTTTTTCTGGGGCTATTCAGAGGCCTACCTGTCCTGTGACACAAATTAGAGAAGCCTCAGGGAGGTTCTAATTGAAACTCAGCTGCAATACCTACGCGCTGCTCTGGCAATTAAGAAAGGGCAGAGTGCAGTACATTTCTGCCACACACTTTCTTTCCCAGACATTTCCCCTATACCAGGAGTGATTCACAGACGTGCCAGAAGCTTTATATTGCCTGGTGAACCCTCTTACTCTGGAGATAATTCTTAAGGACAGGGTCTACCAGTCAAATAGCATCTTTATGCTGCTGGAGTGGTGTGAAGGACCTGGAGTGGAATACAAAATCTGATTCCAAATATTCTTCTTTATCTTAATCAGTGAGAGCTATCCCAAAGTAAAATAAATAAACAAAACTTCAACTATATTTGAATTATTTTTTTTCAAAGCACCCATATTGAAATAATAAAGATAATTGTCATTTCATTTTTTTTACTGGTAAGAGATTTTATTTGAGTCTGTAATTTTCAGTAAATCATATTTAATATAAAATTTATTTAGGGCCAAATTCTGTTCTCATTTACCAGTGAAGTAAATTCAGAGTACCTGCACTTACTTGTGGAGTCATTCCAGATTTACTCTTGATATACCTGAGACCAGCCTGTAATATTTATGGAATAACTTGACAGTTACAAATGTTGTCACAAACATTTTGTAGGCATGAGTCTGACAAATCAAAACTGTTGGTGTCTAAACTACAAAAAAAAAAAAAAAAAAATCACAAAGGCCTTTAACTATTTTAGATTCAAATGTAGCCTGTGAACAACTGTCCAGTGAGTATTAATTATATGGGAAGTGTGAAGAGTCACTGTTATTCTGCTCCTGTGAACTTTTGAGGCGACGGGGGGAGGAGGAGGTCTATCTGTGGGTGCTAAGTTAATTAAACACCACATATTTTATATAATTTTATTTCCTCAATTAATGGACAGAGTCACATGGAAATACTCAGAAAATTCCTTCACTACCCAGTGAGTAAGTGATGGAATTCTGGGGAGTAAGGCTCTATCTTTCCTTCTTTTAAAGATACTATAGAAGTTTTGACTGTAACATTCTTTCCATTATATTGCAAAGGTGTCTGGTAAAACACATAAGCCAATAGTTTCCTGGAAAAGAGGGATCCTTGTCAGTCTTAAGAAGAGCAATAACTGCTGATTTCCACCAGTTATCTACCTTTCTTTTGATCCTTGATTAAGGGTATGTCTACACTGCAGAGTGATGTCAATTTACTTTAAATTGACTTTCACCCACCGAATTGTGGAAGTCGCAGGAGCGTGATCACACCACGCTCCTCGCAACCGGCTCTTGCATCCCCATTCGCCACGCTTGGGTCAAATTCAAAGCAGTGCACTGTGGTTAGCTATCCCACAGTGCAACTAGCCACAGAGGCTTTTGGGAAGATTGTCATCTTCCCATGATGCAACATGGTTCCGCCCTCTCCCTTCTTGCCCCAAACAATCTGCAAATGTTTTTTCGTGCCGTTTCTCTATGCCCCGCGAACGCCTTGGCGGAGAGACATGGAGCCTGATCAGCTCTGCACTGTTATTGTGAGCATCACAAATACCTCATGGCTTATCCTGAAGTACTTTCAAAGGTGCGAGAGGAGCTGCAGCACAGAAAATAGCGATATTATTGAGGCCGCCCTGCTATAAGCTATAGAGCGGAACAATTCCTGATTGCTACAGCCGGTCATGCATCATCTTCAGTCCGTGGAGCGCCGGTTCTGGTCCCGGGAAACAAGCCCAGACTGGTGGGATCTCATTGTTATGAAGGTGTGGGGTAATGAGCAGTAGCTGCAGAACTTTCGTATGTGAAAGGCCACTTTCTTTGAACTTTGCACGGATCTGTCCCCAGCCCTGAAGCGCATGAGTAGTCGCTTGAGACCAGCTCTGACAGTGGAGAAGCGAGGGGCCATCGCTCTGTGGAAACTGGCAACCCCAGACTACTACCAGTCAGCTGGGAATCAATTTGGAGTTGGTAAATCCACCGTTGGAGCTGCAAGTATGCAGGGCCCTCAATAGGCTTCTGCTAAGAAGGGTAGTGACTTTGGGAAAGGTGCAGGACGTAGTGCATGGGTTTGCTTCAGTGGGGTTCCCAAACTGTGTGGGGGCACTTGATGGCATGCATATCCCTATCACAGCACCTGACCACCTTGCCATAGAGTACATAAACCAAAAGGGATACTACTCAATGGTGCTAGCCCTTGTGGATCACAGGGGACGTTTCAATGACCTCAGTGAGGGGTAGTCTGGAAAGATGCATGACGCACGCATCTTTAGGCACTCTGGTCTGTTCAATAAGATTCAGGCAGGCACTTTCTTCCCTAACCAAAAAATAAACTTTGGGGATGTGGAAATGCCAATAGTGATCCAGGGGGATCCTGCCTACCCCTTCCTCCCTTGGGTAATGAAGCCGTACACCAGGCACCTGGACAGTGAGAAGGAGCGTTTCAACAACAGGCTCAGCAAGTGCAGAATAGTGGTGGAATGTGCATGTGGTCGTCTAAAAGCCAGATGGAGATGTGTGCTTACTTGGCTTGACATCAGTGAAAAGAACATCCCATTAGTTATATCTGCATACTGTGTGCTTCATAATTTGTGTGAAACAAAGGGGGAAAAGTTCCCCCAGTGTTGGGCCATGGAGGCTGATAGTCTAGCTGCAAATTTTGAGCAGCCAGATTCCAGCACTATGCTCAGAGCCAAGTGCGGAGCCCTTTGCCTTCGGGAAGCATTGAAACACTGGTTTTGCAATGAACCGCAGTAATGTCTGTCTGTGATATGCCTTTATTTCCCATCCCCCACGCTAGCTCCAGCAGCCCCCTCCCCTTCTCTCCCCACCCAAGCTGTGAATGAATAAAGACACATGCTTTTTAATGATACAAAGTTTTATTTGTGACCTGTTTTAAGGGGGGATAGGAGGGTAAATTTACATTGTAAAGTGCTACTGTGCAGGCAACTGTGGTTGCATGCAGTTGTTAAAGGGGCCGTCGCGTTCTTCTGCTCCCCTCCACCGATGTGGAGTGCAGCATGTACTGCACCCTGCTCAGTCTCCTCCTGGACTGCTTGGTGGTGGGGGCTACTAACAAAGAGGTAGGCAGCGGAGCACTTTGGAGGGGCTTCAGAGGAAGTCTGCCCTGCTGGTGCTCTTCTGGAGCTCTAACAGATGCCTGAGTTTGTCGGACAGATCCTCATAATATGCAACATCTCCTGTTGTGTACTGCGCCCCTGGTGCTGTACAGATCTTCTATGTTCCATGTCCATGTCTAGTTTTTAAGACAAGTATGAGCCCTCCCCAGGAGCTGTGCAAACAAATCAGATGTAGACTCCTTGTTCTATTGAATAAGTGAGCTAGAAGTAGAGAGAAATGTTTCCTTTACTGTTATAATAATGGTACAGTACTGTTTAGTGTGGCTTAAGCTGACTCCATCTTGTTAGTTTCTTGCAGTGAGCTCTTTCCTGAAACTTGTACTATTGAACCTAAAAATAGCTTGATAAATTCTCTTTGTGTGAGTGAGGAATGTATGTGCAGGGCATAAAAAGACACCAACCTAAACTGCTCTAACAGAAAAGGGAGTAAAGACACCGACTGCCATCCTAATCCTGAAGAATACCTATCAACGACCCAAAAGTGCAAATAAACGGCCCTAAAGTACAGAAGGTTCCACCCTGGGAACAGACAAAGTACAGAAATAAGAGAATAGTCATGCTTGCAATTAGCTGGTGATTAACAACTATACAGAACTTAGAGGCAACATGACACAGCAAGGCCCACAGACTTACATGGAAACTTTGAGTCTCGTTCTGTAATTGTCATCTTGGAGCATCGGATTCTTGACCAACAGAGGCCTGGTTACCTCCTTGTGTCCAGCCAAGTTGGCCACTAGGCTGTCTCCAGCAACGCATAAAAGGACTCATAATTATATCACACCAGCTCGCAGAATTTCTTGGGTATGAATGTGTGTGTGAATGTGACTGCTTTTTGCTATTCTTACATTTACAATAAACGTGGCGTATTGCCTTGTCCCCCTGAATAATATCCTGCTAGTCTTTCCTTTTACAAGTATAACACTGCAGCACATGTGAGTTGTACAGTTTTATCACTGGGGATAATTTTTGCTGGAATCCCAGTGTCTCCTTGGATTTCAAAGCCTGATTATTGAAGATGAAGCAGTATTTAGTAGCTGATCCCTGCAGAGATGATAACAGCATATATTCTCTCTCACTGATGCTGTCAGTAACTATGAACACTGCTAAGGAGACCTCTCTTAAAAAGCTAAACTGCAGCAAGTGCGACTCAGTCTCTCCACACAGGTTTCTAAATGCAATGGGCTCTGGGAAAAGATCCGAGCCCTCTCTCCCACCACGGAAATACCAGGAAATCTCAACCAGCCCATCTGCGATTTCTCGAGGGACATTCCCAAACTCCATGACCTGAAGGACGAAGAAATCATGACGTTGATGGGAGGGGCTGAGAAGCTCATTGAGGAGTTTGGACTTGGAGAAGCTGCAGCTCCCCAGTCGCACAAAGGAAATGGTTGGCATTGCTGTGAGCACCAGACTCTCATCTCTGAACCCTCTGCTCTCTGCCAGGGAATGCGGCCTCCACTTCTTCACAATGTGCCTCATGGCCCACAGCATTAGGGTGCACTTGGGGGTGTCGCGGGCAGGGAGCAACAGAGGGAGGGCACATGGGCATGTTGGACAGGATCTCCTGCTGTAGGAAACTGTCTGAGCAAAGCAGAACAGCACAGAGAACATTAAGTGGATTCACAGAGACTTTAGTGTCAATGTCACTAACAAAGAAAATTTGTTCACCAATACCTTGTTCCCCATCATCCACACTAGTTCCTTGATCATTGGGTGCCCCACACCTAAGGCTTGTGCTTCTGGCTGTCACATTCAAAGCCATGACCTTCCTGAGGAAATGCCATGGTAAATCGCTTAATTTCTGAGGAGTCCAGTCCTTTAAACTTCCTGAGCTGATTTCCAGGATATCATTCAGCCTGAGCTTTCTGCTTCCGTACTTCTGTAATTTTAACTTGGAAAGAACTTCTTGAATGCTTTTCTTCTCTCTGTAGGAAGGTGTTAAAATATGAACTTAAATTTCAGAGCTGACAATATAGGGCTGGACTCTCTTATCTGCAAAGGCCACTTTGTTCTACCTAGGTGGTGGAAAATAGCCCAAGAGAACCTGTGGAGAATTCCTCCTGAGTAGGGAAGCTCTCCACTGGCAGAAAGCTGGCAAAGGCAGTGCTGCTGCCCGTCCAAATCCCTGGCATAGGGAGAGGTAAGTGGCAAGGTGGTGTGGAGCTGTACTACCCTGATCCTCCAGTGGCAATAGGTCTGCTACAGACATCACACCAATGCTATAAGTTAGGTAGGCTCTCTGTTGCTCTAACTTCCACAGGTTCTGGGTTCCTGAGGATGAAGGAGGTGTAACCAGTGCCGGTCACTCCCCACTACTTCTGCATTGCAAGGGATGTAGTGAACAATCAGGGTCATTGTGTTTGACAGTTGTTGATTGCACTTGGCTAGTGATGCAAAGGGAGCTGTAATTAGAGAATGGCAATACACAGAAGTGGCACATGCACCAAAGAACAACACTTTTTATGCTCTTTAATAACAATTATTTAGATTGCTCTGTATTATTACATTCTTCTTCGAGCAGATGCTGCCATGTATTTCATTTAGGTGTGTGCACGCCAGAGAATTTTGCGTAGCAGTACCTACAGGCAGTGCTCACGCCTCATGGTCATAGCCCCTTCGCTGACTCCATGAGGCGTGTGACAAAATACACCCCTGTATTCATATCCTACATTCTATTGTCATAATCTTTGTACAAAGTGTGCCTTGTAAGTTATCATTTGAAAACTCATATTTTGCTGGTCAGCCCTGGTAAAATGGGTCTGGCAGTATTGTCTGGGAAATTATAAGATTCCTCTGTATGGTGTTATTAACACATGTTCCAAACCCCACAGCTCTGCCCAAATAAAGGTTGGCAAATAGGTCTGTCCTAAAGAAAGGAATGTCTCCTCTTCTTAATTTGCATTTAAGCGGTAAGCAGAGTCACCAAGCAGCAAGGGAAGACAAAGGAAATTGAAACATGTGAAACACCAGCAAGGAATATCCTTCCACATAGACTCTTTAGCTTCTGGGTCTCATCTGGAAATGTTTTTCAAGAGGGGGATTGAAACTATAAAAAGGAGGAACACACACCCCATGGCAACCCTCTCTCGTTCCCTGCCCATTGCATTCACTGCACCCGAAGAGAAAAAGTAAACAGGCATTGGGCTTTTGGGGAGGTGTCCTCATCTGAGAGTTTGGTCACTAATCTACTGGAGCATGTAGTGAGAAACTTTTTCTTGAATCTAATATAGTTTGTTAAGTCAGACATTAGTAAATGCTTTATCTTTATTTTTCCTGTAACCATTTCTGACTTTTATGCTTCATTTCTTGTACTCACTTAAAATCCATCTCTTTGTAGTTAATACACCTATTTTACTGTTTTATCTAATCTTAGGTGTTTAAGTTAAAGTTTCTGAATAACTATTTAGGATAATAAAACAGCATATTATTCCCTTAAAGGAATAATGGACTTAAAATATTTGTACTGTCCAGGAGAGGGCTGGACAGTACAGGGCATAAGTTTCCTGGGGAAATCTGGGACTGGGCGTGTGCTGGTGTCACCCTGCAATTAATCAAGGCTGGTCAGAGCCAAGTGTGGCTAGCGAGCTGCAGTTATACACAAACATTCAGGGTGTGACTTCCATGCTGGAAGGCTATTGTTGAGCAGCTCAGATAGGAGCTACTTCTGCAAGGTATCGTAAGATACCCACGGTCATGGGAAAGGGGTGACATACTCCCCACTGCCTGGACTGTATCCTGGTCTATCACAAGGTGACACCCCCTGATCTTACTCAGTCCCTACTCCAACCCTTGGCTGGAGACAGAGCTCCTTGTAGTTTTCGCCTCACAAACCCTTCTGAGTTACTGAGCGTTTTCCCTGTATATAGTTGTATAGCTAGTTACTACCCTACTTAATGTTAGTGTTGGTTTGTAACTTAGTATAGTTGGTTGCCATGGCTGATGCCCTCACCAGTGTTCAAATGTTGTCCACTGTGTGCGGGAGCGATCCCCATGAGTGATGAATGCCTTGAGTGCAGAGGTAGTCATTGTATCAAGGACCATCAGGCATGAAATAAACAATTTCATTAACATTCTAGTAGAAGGAGGTGATCTGAGAAATTGTATTTATCAGACCTTTCTTATTGGAAAGGTGGAAAGCCTAGGTGGGAATTTTCTCTTTTATCAGACTTATAAAACCCTTTTTGCTTGTGGGGGTTTTTTTTGTTTTCTTTTGGTTTTCTTTTGCTTATAGTAATCCAGAAATGAGGCTGAAAAAAAGCCTTTCCAAACTCTTAATTTAATCCAACTGTGTTGGAGTTTTTGCTTTGATTGAACTCTGAGGACTTAAGTCCAAATTTTGGATTTAAATGGTCAATGGACATTAGATCCATATCCAGCTGCAGTTCAACTAGCTTGCTTCTTCTAACATTGCTCTAATTCTGTTTTATACTCAATTGTGCAGAAACTGAATTTTAGGAAATAATCTTGTCAAATTTGCAAAGAGGAATTGACTGAAAATCTGAACATATGGTAAGAAAAGCATCCTGGGAAAAAAGATGGACATCTACGAACTTCTAGAACTTTTTGTGCTAGTGTTAGAAAAAAATATGATCTTAACCAAAACATTTCACTGATGCTCTATGATCCACTGAAATTTGCAGCCACTTGTTGGTATTGTTAGGATAATGCCCTTGGATTCCTTATAAAGTACGATCTGAGTTGACAGAATCATAGCATTACCATATTGCATATTATGCATATTGCATAATATGCAATATGCAATATTATATATATTACCATATTAATATAAATAGACTATATGACCATATTGCATATTAAATTTCATATTAATTGAAATTTTCCATTTCTTACAGTTTGAAAATAAAAATTGACAATTTAAAAACATTTTATTTTGAAATCATGGGAAAAAAACACTTTCACTTTTTACTTTCTTCCACTTTTTGTCCAATGGGAAATTTAAAAGAAAATTATTATAAAGTAGAACAAAACAAAATAAAAAGGTTCATGAAAAATGTAAAACAACACGAAAAATCTTTTGTGGTTCTTCCACACCACCATGCAACATATTCATTTCAACCAGCTGTGCTTTTGAACAGAATACTTCTGTGTTACTTGCTCTATCTAGTGTTCAAGGCTTGTATTACAACATCAAAACTGCTTTAAATTTAAAAGCCAGTTATCCACAGTATAGCTATATTGTGTAGATAATCCCTGCTCCAAAGAGCTTTCAGTTTATCTCGGGGTCTTTTACAGCACTGAGCGCATATGCTGTCAATTGCAAACAAGTAAGCACTATATTTTGTAACTTGGCTTTTATATGAAGTGTATCCCAAATGCATTATAGACTTAAATACTGTAAAAAAACTATGGGATTGATATAAAGAAAAAGGGGGGAAGATAGAAAATAAAAGGTTTAGAAACAGGGGAGAAAAGAGATTTTCAGATAAGATCTTAAAACAGATGAAGTGTTGATGAGGCAGAGAATTGATGGGAGTTCCAGATGGTAGGGACTTACAGAGAGAGAGGTTCTTCCATCACTGTGCCATGGTTATGGCTGCTGCTAGATGCACAAAAGGATGTAGAGGAAGACAGAGGTTTGAAACATACGGATGGTGATACTGAAACGGAACCTGAAATGAACAAGGTGCCAGCAGAGCTGTCTGGGGATGGGTATAAGTTGGAGGTAGATCTGTGTACATTTGAAAAGTCAGCGGGAGCACTGGGCACACTGCATGCAGGAGTCAGGGGCAGAGGTAAGATTAGAGGAGTGAACTGCAATTGCACAGGCCAGGGAGATGGACATTTAGATGAGAATCTCAATGAGGAGGAGTCTTAAGAAGGTCATAGAGGGACTGTCAGCCCTGGTCTACACTTACCTGGAGATTCGGCGGCAGTCAACAGGAGTTACGCAAACTACGCAGCGCAGCTTGCGTAACTCCCGTCAGCTGCTGTGCTTCCCTTCTGCGCACCGTCTTCACTGCACTGCGCCAACGGGAACACGCTACTTGAGGAGGTGGTTTTACTCAATGGACTTCCTGATTGATTGAGAGGGTCTACACTGACCGCTCAATTGATCCAGAAAGATCGATTTGGCGGAGGCGACTTTGCTGCCATCAGTACAGACATGCCCTGAGTATTCGAGGGAAGAGGAGATGGTGGCCGGCATGCGACCTTACATAGTGAGGATCTGGGACTCAGACCAACCATTCTCGAGGAAGCTACAGAAGTGTACACACTCACACACACACATGCACAAAGAAATGGAGGCTTTGTTCACATGCCTGGCTCAAATCCTGAGTATGTCATACAATTTGGAACCAAGTGAAAAACAGGAGGGAGAGGTTTGCTCAGCTGTAATGCTGACCCAGTTGAGAGTCTAGTAAATATTTTACATAGGGCTGGTGTGGCCAAACAAAGTGTTTTGACTCATTTGTACTCAAGTGTTACTTGTACAGGAAGCAAAATGGTATCAAAGTCACATGTAACTTTTGAATCACTATGGGCCAATTCTTCTGCCTACTGCACAGGTCTGGCAAATGTGCTGTGGTGGTCTGAGGCACGGGAGCCTTCTACAGTCTTCTTTAGGCCACCAGTAGACCCCAGAGCAGCTGCATCTCTCCCTCCAGTGTGGCAGATCCCTGTTGCTGTGGATGTACCACTCCTATCCCTGCCCAGGGAGCACCAATCCACCGCATGAGGGGATTTCAGACCTCCTTCTGAGTGACCGTACCGCATCCTTCCTTCCCAAACTGCATAGTAGAATTACACCTGTTGTACGAAGGGCCTTCTATGGCCCTATCTCAGGCTGGAGGATTTGGCTGTATAATAACTTAATCATTGATAGCACTATTATTGGGGTTGACAAAGCATGTGGCTTTTCAAGTTCAAATTCTGCTCATTCACACCCTTGTGAATTCAAAATAACTTCATTGGCATAACCAGGATTAACTCTGGTGTCACTGAGATTGGAATCTGGTCCAAACCACACTGACATCAGGAATGTTTTTCTGGATTTACACAGGTGTGACTGAAAACCCGAATTCAAGTCGACTGTTGAGATTTTCACAGCAGTGCAGAGAATCTCTGAATAATCTCTAATCACAGCTCGTTATAACTTTTCAGGGACATTACCCTTTGGTTGGTGATCTTGATGGAGTGGCTCCCTCAGGTTCTTTCTCAATAGCCCTGGCTGCAGCTGGTGCTGACTCTGGCGTGTTTCTCAGGCTCCAAAGTCCGATAAGTTCATTTTGGGCTTGTAGGAACAATTGCTCTGGTTCCAAAAAGTAAATGGTTCCATTTCAGAAAGACATTTTATTAATCTTAAAGATTCCTAGCAAATCCTCAAAAAGGCCTTTTGAAACCTCCACAAAAGACTATAACCTATGACCTCTCTAAGATCATGTATTTGTAACTGTCTTGTTGCCTCTAGTCCAGTGGTTTTCAACCTGTGGTCCGCAGACCCCTGGGGGTCTGCAGACTATGTCTAATATTTCCAAAGGGCTCTGCACATTCATTTAAAAGTGTTTAGGGATTCGCAAATGAAAAAAGGTTGAAAACCACCGTTCTAGTCCAACTAACATTAATTGGATGGGAAAAGGGCCTGAGATGAGTTAGTTACAACTGGTTTATTTTTAACAAAAAATATGAGATTCACAAGCATGTCCCACTTAGCAGCTTCACTTTTCATTGCAGGTGTTTTCTAACCTCTAGTGTGACTGTGTGCGTGTGTGGGCGTGGACCTCCTATACCTAATGCTGGTGGGTTTCTTTCCTTGTCTAATTTGTAAGCTTCTATCTGGTAAAACCATAGCTCTGAATCTCATACAGAATGTATACATACGAAGGGTAAAAAGGGGAATGTGTTGTCACAGACTAAAAGGTTTTAGGAGTGATGCTTTTGGAAAGTCTCTTGCCCTTGTATATGCAGATATAGTGTAATACAGTAGAGACAGGATAGATAACACCTTAAACGTTTCTTAAACATTGTATATCCCTCCCCGGACTGTCTTATTCTGGCTAAACCTCATTGATTTCAATGGAAACTTTGACATAATATAAGGCCTAAAAGTTAAATCCCAAAATGTTGACAATAAATAAACCTTCAGAATTCTCTTTCTCTGAGGTCGGGGGGACTGCTTGGCTTTTTACTCCATTCCCTTTCTCCGAGGTTGCAGAGGCTTCTAGGATCTCAGATTCCTTCCCTTTTTCTGAGAATATGGCAGCTTCTAGGCTCTCAGCTCTGTTTCCTTTCACCGAGCATGCGATGGGTTCTGGGCTTTCGGCTTGTCATGCGGGCTGGCTTGAGGGGGGGGCAGTTGGATTATTATGATTCTGCCATGCTGATGTCACACAATATACTATGTGGGATAGGCCATGTCAAGTGTTGTTAGGAAGGTTATGATATGCTAAGTAAGAGAATAATACTTATGTTCATGTGTAATATGTGAAATGGAAGTTATGGATGTATTTGAGATATCTGTGTTTCAAATTGTGCTGCCTGGGCAACACCCCAGATAGGATGGCTGCAGAACAATGGCCAGCGTAATGGCCCATTAAGGCATTCCCAGGTGCAAGGGGCCCAGAGAGAGAAGCCAGCTTCACCAATGAGTCACCAGAACCTGCTTATGTGACTGGACCCCAGGCACACCTGAAGAGTCACCAGGATTGGCCCATGTGACTCTGGACTCCATTTTAGCTCCTGTAAGTTTCACAGGCCACATGGCCAAAAGACAGAGGGTATATAAGATCAAGCCAGAGAAACCATTTTGTCTATGATCCTGTCCAGCTGCAGATACACACCTACTTCTGGATCTATTCATCTTGCAACTGAACCGAAGGACTTAGACCCATCCAGGTACTGGATGTGAACCAGAGGGAACTATACAAGCCTGCAACTCCACATTTCTTCCAGAAACCTGATGTAAATGGACTTTTAATCATTTGTATATCTGTGATTTACTTTAACCCTTTAACATTTCTCTCATGGTTTCTTTCTTTCTTTCTACAATAAACCTTTAGTTTAGATACTAAAGGATTGGCTGCCAGCATGGTATTTTAGGTAAGATCCAAACTTATATTGAACTGGTGCTGTGGCTGACCCCTTGGGGTCAGAGGGAACCTTTTTAGTAAGGAGCATAGAGTTTAAATAACTGATCTCTTTACTGGACCTAGTGCTGATTTGGGAGCCAGGGACTAGAATGCAGTAAAGGGGGCTGTAGGCATTTGTGGACTGGCTTCTTGATATCCAGTGTGGGCAAGTCAGAAGCAGTTCGTGGCTGGTTGGGAAGCCGGGCTTCAGTGTCGCCCACCAGCGTGGGGAGAATCTGCTCTCCTTTTGCAGCCTGCCCTGACATTGGCATTATCAGTTGGCTACCCTGGGCACGGACGGGTCACACAGCTTTATTCCCCTTTGCTGAGCATGGGTTGGGTTCTGGGCTCTTGGCACCATTCCCTTGTATTGAGCATGTGTCGGGTTCTGGGGTCTCAGCTCCAGTCCTTTTTTCTGAGGGCTCAGTGGCTTCTGGACTCCCAGGAAGGTTCTTTTTCACTGACAATACAAGCATTTCTGGATCTTCTGGTCCAGTCTTTTTCTCTGACATCACTGTAGTTTCGGGATTCTCAGTTCCATTACTGGGATCTAAAGATTCAAAAAATGATATCAGATAAAATCCTGTTCTGATTCTTCTAGATAATCGATATTCCAGTGTCCTTGACATGACTGCAGTTTTCCTTCCTTTCAAAATTATGCCAGCATGTTTGGAGATAGCACACATCAATAGTCATACAACATTGCTGCATAGAACAGATAGTGTAATACAAACAATTTCCCAGACGTTCTGAGAGTCATGGGCAGATGAGATGGGATCTATTATCATATCAGATAAACACATTGCTTTGATATAAACATATTCTGGAATTATTCACTGGGGTTTACTTTTAAATGAAAAAAAGAGATCTACTCTATAGAACCAGGAAGGGAGCCCTTAAGACGATTGCACTAGACTTCTACATTTTCCATGAGGAAAAATCTAACAGTATTTATCAAAGGATTTTTTTAAAAAATTATTTAATCTGTGGTTTGAACAGTTTCCTCTGAGGTGCTGGTGTATGTAGGCCGAGGGATCTTAGCGTGACTCTAGAACCTTTTAAGCTATGAAGCTTGGACTCCGTTTGCAAGGAGAACATGGCTGGTCGATCAAACAGAAGGCCCTGGATGGTTAAATGAACTTCATGAGGGAGACCCGAGGCCTGAAGCCAGGAGCTTCTCCTCATGGCAATGCCAGATGACATGGTCTGTGCCGCTGCATCTGCCACCTCTAAAACTGTCTGAAGCAGGGTCTTTGTAACTATTTTTCCCTCTTTGACCATGGCTGCAAATTCAGACTTGGAGTCTGATGGTAGAGAGTCCGTGAATGTTTCCATTGATTGACAGGAGTTAAAGGCTGATTTGCGATCCGAAGTTGGAGCGCCTCAGTGGAGTACACTTTTTGTTTGAACAGCTCCAACTTCTTGGCATCCTTAGCCTTTGGCATGGGGCCCTGCTGCCCTTCCTTTCTCTCACATTGGCAGCCACCACCACAAGCGATGCCAGTGGGGGGTGGGTATAGAAGTCCTTGTGGTCTTTTGAAGGTCTGTCACAATGTCTTTGTTGTCTCCCGAATGGTCTTCATTATTATAATAAAGAATGTAATAAAGAATTGTCTTTATTAGTGTAAGGGCGACCCTAGAAGGCCCCTCCAGGATCAGGATGTCTACCATAGGGTCTGCCCCTTCCACTACCTCCTGAATGGGTGCTGGTGCCACTCCTATCACTGCCTCATTGGGAGAGGAGGATATCCTGATGGGCACCAATGTTTCCTGTCCATCAACACCAGATGGGTCATGCAGTGCCACTACTTCATCCATGGAGCCTGGTCATGGGTGTCATCATGTCCAGTGCCAGGATCGGAGCACTCTCTGGTGCCGGGTGGTGCACTTCTGGTGGAGTGAGAAGGTCAAGATCTGAATTCTGATGCTAGGGAATATGACCTGCCCGACTGAGAGCCCTGCGATGATATGCCCATGGGGCCCCTGGGGTCCAGAACGGCTGCTGATAAGGCATCTGCCATTGAGGGGGCCATGGCATCTCCAAGGGGTTTCCCACCTCTACTCTCTGATGCCTGCTATGGTGCCAGCTCCTCCTTGAGGAAAAAGACGCTGCCTCAGAGTCTGAGGAGAACCTCTCGCTCTGCAGAGACCACGGGGGTGCGGTACCAGACGGTGCCAGGGATTGGTGCCATGGAGAGTAGGACCTGGCCATCATTACTGGCTTGCCCTTGGATGGCACCGTAGATTTTCTCGGTCCAGGCCTCGATCCTGGTCATGTTGAGGCAGAGGTGATGGAGCCGTTTCCTCAATCAACTCCCTTGCCATCTCAAATGTCTCAGGTGTGGAGGGGACCTGCAAATCCTTCCCCTGCACCTCCCTCAATGGGGAGTCCATGGGCACCGGACTCAAAGAGCGCCTCCTTGGGGCCGGAGTCAATGGTGCCATGTCTTCCAGTTTGGAGCTCATGTGGCCCAATGCAGGTCGCCCTTTGCTCCCTTCCTTTTGCACCAAGGACTTGATCATTGGTGAATGCCCTTGGTCCACTCTCTTCCTTTTATTCGGCACTGGAGAGTGGGAACGGTACCATTGTCCTCCGTGTACCGGGCTTTTCAGTGCTAGGGAAGCATGGATCTTTGGGTGCACAGCCCTTCCGAAGCGGTGCCTCTCTCACTGACATCAGTGCACTCCTCACATGTTCGAAGTGCCTAGCCTCTGTTTCGCCGGGCTCTCCATGGATAGAGGGCAGATTCCATAAGTAGGAATTTTAGTCTCTGGCTTCATTTGCTCTTTTTGGGTCCTGGGGTGGAAGCCTCTGCAGATCTTACAACGATCACACTGATGTGACTCGCCTACGCACTTGAGGCAGGAGGCATGTGGGTCGCCCCTGGGTATAGGCTTCTTGCAGAACCCACAAGGTTTGAAGCCAGGCATGCCCCATTCCCAGGGCAGGGAGGGGAAAGAAAAATAGAGAGACCACCCAATAAGTGGGAGTACTCTATCCTACACTACACTAACTACAACTATTTCTGAACTATTCACAGGTACTTAACAAAGGCAAAGGGGAAGCACTTGCAATGCAAGACAGACAGTTGTTCCAGTGACCCTCCTGGGTGCTAAGAAGGAACTGAAGAGGCAGAGGGTCAACAGAGCCCTGTATAGGGTGCCATGGAGGCACGACTCCAGGAAGCTCCAGAGTCAACCCCATGATTACCACTAGGGGAAAACTTTCCAGCATGCACACATCTACTAGGAATCAACATGAGCAAGAACTCAAAGAAGAATGTGTTAAATGAATGGGCATGGCCCAGCTCTCTCAGCCTGTGGAGCTACTAAGTTTCATAGGGAATCAAAAGGCCTGTGGAACCTGAATCTGTCCTACTCCAAAACCCCCACTGGATTTGTAATTCAGGGTTTTAGCTATCTGGTTACATACGTAGGGAGAGACAGAGAAGCAATGACCCAAGCTCCATGGGAACTCCTATCACTGGAGAATTCTGAAATATTCTGAAGCTAAGAAAACTCCCTGTTGTGGGTTGCACCCTTGCCATTCGTTCAGATCAATGCTGCCATTTTCTTCAGCTACCACCACTCCCTTCAGGTAGCTAACTGGCCTCCTGTGAGTCACCTGTGACTTGGCGTCACAGTCCGAAACATCTTCCGAGGTATAGCGAACTCAAAAATAGAAACAGATTCTTGCCCTTCAGAGCCAGTTATAAACAAGGTAGCTTCTTACCCTTTCTGGATTAAATTCCTTGTCTGAGATTAAATTAGCAGGGTTCCTTTTTAGTCTCTGCCACTAAACGTGGCCAGTAATAGGCCCTGGCCTGCCTGGCATGCCAAATGAGTCTGAAGATCCAGATCTATACACTACATGGTGGTCTGGCCTCTTACAGGGCCTACGAGTTGCCATGAATATGCATGCCTATGTTCAGCCTCCTTTATCCATATTTTATTTCCTCACCCTAATAATTTTGGGGTGTCTTTATTATATAGGTTAGTCTATTATTTTAATTTATTATCATATACATCAATGCGTTGCCAAGGCAAATCTGCAGTTATGCATCTGCCAACCCTTCTATGCTAAATATTAAAATCTAGTAACAGTTCGACGTTGCTGCAGTTCTCTGAGATCATTTCGTACAACTCCCACCTAAGCACAGTATGTCCAGTTCCCCAAAACTCAGGGTCAATGTCGGGCCACTTATTTATACTAAGGCTTATAAGGTCTCAAAGCCAACTGCTAAGCTAATATATTACGGGATATGGATTTGGACCTGTAGGTCTCTTACATTACTGCTAAATAAAAAAGACTAAACCACATAGGATACAGTTGTTCTATGGTGTATGAATCTGTAAAATTGGGTGAAATATGTTTCATTGTCCAGATGACATCTGGCTTTGCAATTTCTATGTTAGTTATTGGCAATGGCTTTCATAATAGAATATCCTCCATTTGTGTATTGAGGGTGTTCTTTCTTGATTTTCTACATTTGAGGGGATATGTTTAATTTCTTCTATATCTTTTTGGTCCTGGCCAGTGCAGATTTGTAATCTGTCTGTGAATATCTGAGATTTCTGTGCAATGTAACGGTCCGTATATGATTTGCCATAAAATTTCCTTCTCTCTCCCTGGTTTAAACAGAGAGAAAAAATAAAGTAGCATAATTATTGTCTTGAGATTGTTAATAATTAAACATGATTTCTTGTGCTTTATTGAGGCTCCAGAGTTGTTTTCTAATGAACAATGTCCTCTCATTGGGTGTGGGGCTAACCTGGGTTCATTGTACAGGCAAAGCTGTTGCAGGTCATCTGTTCAGTCTGGGTAGTATGTTTCAATGAGTGTTAGGCACCTATCCTGCTTGGGCACTTGGTAAATCCCAATCTGCCTGTAGTCTGAAATCAGGGTTGGCAGCAATAGGTGACTCAGTAAAGAG